>JAUELF010263170.1:0-11231 GCA_031471495.1 Clinocardium nuttallii | reverse complement strand
ATGGGGGTTAGGAAGTGTTGAGTACAGTCCCCTACTACAGCGGTACGGGGGTTATACAGTGTTGTGTACAGTCACCTACAGCGGGATGGGGGTTAGGAAGTGTTGAATACAGTCACCTATAGCGATGTGGGGGTTACGAAGTGTTGGATACAGTCACCTACAGCAGTATGGGGGTTAGGAAGTGTTGAGTACAGTCACCTACAGCAGTATGGGGGTTAGGAAGTGTTGTGTACAGTCACCTACAGCAGTATGGGGGTTAGGAAGTATTGAGTACCGTCACCTACAGCGGGACGGGGGTTAGGAATTTTGAGTACAGTCACCTATAGCGATATGGGGATTAGGAAGTGTTGAATACAGTCACCTATAGCGGTTAGGAAGTGTTGAATACAGTCACCTATAGCGATACGGGGGTTAGGAAGTGTTGAATACAGTCACCTATAGCGGTATGAGGGTTAGGAAGTGTTGAATACAGTCACCTATAGCAATATGGGGGTTAAGAAGTGTTGAATACAGTCACCTACAATGGGATGGTGGTTAGGAAGTGTTGTGTACCGTCACCTACAATGGGTTGGGGGTTAGGAAGTGTTGTGTACCGTCACCTACAATGGGATGGGGGTTAGGAAGTTGTGTGTACCGTCACCTACAATGGGATGGGGGTTAGGAAGTGTTGTGTACCGTCACCTACAATGGGGTGGGGGTTAGGAAGTGTTGTGTACCGTCACCTAAAATGGGATTGGGGTTAGGAAGGACTTTTTGTATTAACGTTATTGACTCTTCCCACGACACCACTCTATTAGATTGTGTCGATAGACTTTCACAGCATACGCAAACAGATCAGTTATATACTTTTTAGGTCAATGTAGATTAGTTTGTTTCAACGGCAATCTACTTAGAAATAATGCTGGTGAACCAGATGCATTTAGCCTTTCCCACATACATCAACTATTCAAATGAAAACATCAAGGCAAAAATAGGGAAAATATATATACACCAAGTTTTGAAATTAAATAAAGTTAAACAAATTGTGGTAAACGATGAAATTGCCTTTTTTAACCCTTTCCCGCATATAAACGCTTTCAGACGCCTCTGCAGCATACGGCTTTTTGAAAGCATAGTGACAAAAGAAGAAATTGCACAATACGTGCAATTTCTCCTTTTGCCACAATGTTTTCCACTTTTAGTTAGGGTATTTTTTTATGTACTCCTTGTTGATATCTTTTGTTGTTTCGTCTTACAATCCATTACAAATTTGAAAGAATTGGAAGAAAGGGTGAAATGTGACAGACGACAACACAAGGAACCAAATTTGACAGTTTTCTAAAAAACTGGTAAACCTTTGTAACACACATTGCTAATCTCATCTGATGTTTGATGTTTGTACATAACGACGTTTTTCATGTGAAAATGAAAATGAAGAAGGTTTACTTTCTGGTGTAGAGAACTCGTGTCCATTAACTATTTACATATGAACAATTCAATAAGATGAAAGTATAATTAATGTTAGAGTTGAACACATCGTGAGAAATTCGAGATGTTGTTCATCATGAGCGATTTTCTGTTTGCCACAATGATGTAAACAGCCGTCTGCTGCAATAGCAACAGAAAGCTTCTATATGTGGGAATGGGTTAAAAAGTTATTGACGTAGGTAATACCACACAACTTAGTAAAGTATCGACCCGAATTAGCCTAAGCATACCGCGCAGGATAATTCAGGAGACAGGTTTCGCCTCCTGTATATTTTCTGTTTCAGGAGGCATTACTCTATACCCACTGAGACGGAATGTGTCGGCCCGGATTAGCCTTTGCGGACTGCGCATGCTGATACGGGTCGATACATTACACAAAGGCAATACAATTGGTTTTCCCCTACAACGGCTCATGGACTTTTGTACGAAAATCAAACATGATGCATCTGCGTCCAGTGTAGCTAAAGACTAAAATCTGAACAGTATATAAAAATACACTTGAAGACAGTGTGACCAAACTAAATCGTTGTTCATGTTGAGAATTTACTCTTTTTGCAACGATGTTTTAGAAAACGCTTATGTACGTGAGAACGGTTTAAAATATCACAATCAGTAAATGTACCAGCAGGTACATTTAAGAGCAAATACAAACGCTGAATTAACACACAATGGCTGTTTCTGAGAATGTGACCTTTTACTATTGACTCGTTAAAACTTGTAAACCGCCTATGAAGGAAATAACTCAAAAAGAGCAAACACGCTAGAAAAATATTGAACATGCTACGTTTGAATCATATGCATGAACGTGTAATTCTATTATGTCGCAAGTACATCATAATATGCCGCCAGTCCGGGACTCGAACATTGGATCTGTCGCCTTACAGGGCAAGTACCATAGGCTTCCGACTAAGCGAACCGGGCCACATGCACGTACTCTCCGAAAGTGATAACGAGGCACATACAATACGTTATTTGATGGCGGAACTTGTTGGCCAATGGTAATTCAACGTACGCTGCAAACGCCGGTGTACTGACCAAGCAGTGATGCCACTGTCCCCCTTTTCGCGCCACATGTCACACGGCGAGCAAAACATGCAGCCATGGCTGTGGCTCAAACTTTGGGCCTCTCGCTCAAAATTTTACGGTCGAACAGCGCACATTATAAACATAAAACAACGAATTTATCAAGAATTACAATGCGGTATCAAACACATGTCCCAAAGGTGACGCAATCATCAATCTGCCATCGTGCCTACTAGTTCTTGCAGTATATATGTCTGCCATCGAGCCTACTAGTTATTGTAGTAGATATGTTACTTTGTTTTGTTTATTATTTTTCAGAAAAGTAAACTCGATGCATTTGGAAAAAGACACAAATATATGAACTTCTCCGTCGGCATGGTTTCATTTCCGACACGCTTTATTGTTTCGGTTATATTGTTAAATGCTTCTTGGATTTTACTTGTTTCAATCACATTTATGGACGCTTTGGCAACAAATGCTGTCAAACGAAACTCAAACATTGTACACTGAAGAAGATGACATCTTTGCATCATAGGGTCGGTGAAGGATGACTAGATCAGTTTAGATCATCGTATGTACGCTCACATGCTGTTTTAAACAGCATTCAGCATCGCTGCGTTAAATTGCCAGCGCTTGTGCAATCAATTCTTTATACAGTTGCTGGTGTTTCAGTCAGATAATCTACACGAGTCAGCTTTTTCCCTTTCCCACATACAAAATATACAACAGACAACATTTTAAACATTTTGACTAAGTTATGGGAAATCTGAAAAAATGTTAAATTATTAAATTTTGTTGAAACATTTTTAAAGCTAATTATGATCAATTTATCCATTATTCACAATGTTTTTTAAAAGTAGTCTGCTGCAGAGGCGTCAACAAGCGTCGGATTGTTGGAAAGGGCTAACTAATTAGCAATTACCTTTTAAGGCGCGAACCGATTCTTCCGTTCGTGGGTTCGTGGTGTTGATCCTGTATATCACCACAATGTAATGTTTTTATCTGTCAAGTAATGATATCTGCTATACGTGAACTTGAAGTTTGCAATACTGTAATAACGCGTGAACCCTTGTTATATATCATACTCAGCATTGAAATAACATATGTTTTTACATTGAATTGCATTGTATTGTATTGTATTGTTTTGAGCCTGATATCCTACCGCTGAGCCATTGTCGCACGATGCTTGCATAACAATCGCTCACGTTATTAGGTTAAATCTTTCCCTCATACAACAATTTTGCAGCAGACGACTTTGAAATATGACTAAAAGTGGAAGACATTGTGGCAAGAGGAGAAATTGCTCGTTTTCAAAAAAGCCGTCTGCTGCAGAGGCGTCAGAAAGAGTATATATGAGGGAAAAAGGTTAGGGATACGAGCTAATTACACTTATAAGATAACAAACCCCAGGTGTGTTTTTTTTGCATTTTACGAGCTTTTATTGAATAATGAACCTAAAATTATCATAAACTTTACTATAATATCTTCATTACTTTTCCCAAATGCCCCCATATCTGATGATGTAATCTTCCAATCTAAGCTGGTCTATAGCAAAGTCGTCCTCGAAATAAATCACGTACGCACTGTGCAGGTCCTGATCAGTACTAACACCCATCTGACCTTTCATGATGGTCATTTGAGCGGTCAGTATGATGTGTCAACCCTACAAAGCGTGTTCGTGCGGCAGTATAAACTCTGATCAGACTGTGGACTGATGGACACTTTGGTCCGAGACGTTACTGTGTGCGTAGCAGTTTTTAGGGGTTGTTTTATCGCCGTAGTGGCTCATCTACCATTCAATACCTTGTTGATAATGGGTTTTCATTTAAAAATCGCTTTATGTTTATACTATCTTAAGGTAAAGACACAAAACACTCTTCTTTATAATGCTTTCACCCCGCACACACCCTTCATTTCAGTTAAATACATGTTTAAGTCCACACAACATTGCTTTTGATTCTATTTGATATCAATTCTAGTTCGAAGAATATTCAAGATTGATTGTTTAGTCATATCACGGCGGCCAGTTCGCCTACTCATGTGTTTCCTGGTTTTCCCTTACCAGTACTCTACACAGCAATCTTCCCAAGCAACTGTACTCAATTATCTAAATGAAATTGTACGAAGCAAATGGATTCTGGAAGTAGACTTATCAGCTTGTTTTGTGCATGGAGTTTATTTCTTAGAATATAGAGGTTTATAGTGTTGGGACTAGGATAAGCTTACATACAAGTGTTTACAAGTTGAATCATGCACATCATACGACTTTTTGAAAATATTATGGCACAAAGAGAAATTTCTTCTATTGCCACAATGTTTTCAACTCATTACAACAGTCATCCTTCTTTATTTTTTTTAGATTTTTTTTATTTTTTACCCCATATTCTTGCTGAGCTTTTTTTTAAAGTTGTCCGCTGCATATTTGTTACATGTACTGTGATTTGTTTATGAAGATTACGTATTGATAGTATATACGATGTATATAATGTACATACGTTATGTAGTTAAAGACGTGCATGATCAGAAAACCGCAACATTATCATAGAAGATCGAAAGAAAAAATCCAACTTGTTGCATCAATGGTTTAATTTACAAAAAGTGATCATTAAAATTATTATCGAAGTACGAGTCAATGGCGTTAACTGAAGATAGTTGAATTATGGAAATTTACGTCTGAATACATTAACATTTATAATTAATATTTCAGTCCCGAAAAGGGTCAAATGCAAATTAAACAACATGGAGAAGAGATCAGACTATCCAGTCGCTCAATCCAACCTCTTAAGTTGTAGCCGAATTAACCACTCACCCTTTCCCACATACATGAAATCTGCAGCAGACGACTTTGAAAACATGGTGACTAAAACCTGAAAAATCTCCATAAAAGATAGCTTAATTGCTAAATAAAGTTGAAAACATTGTGGCCAATGGGGAAATTGCTCATCATGAGCAATTTCACATTTGCCCACAATGTTTTCAAAAGTCGTCTGCTGCTATTGCGTCAAAATGCGTCTGAAGTTGGGAAAGGGTTAACTCTTTTGCTGCCAAAGACAATTAAAGACTTTTGCAAACAGTGCAGATTCAGACGAGACAGCTCGTTACAAGCTACACTTCTAGCTTTTCTGTCAAAGGATGCAACAAGAATTTACTTAATGCAACCGGATAGTGAAGTCTCTAGTGAGAATGTACGGATGCATAGGCTCGTATGAGTCCGCACTGTGCCCAGATGCATTAAGACCCGTAACCGATATTCGCGGCTCTTGTATGTTTCAGCCGCTTTTGTCGATTTTAGGTCTTATTGAATCTCTGTAACTGGATCGTATTAAGGTCGGTTGGCGTTAAAATAATTGTTCTACAAATTTAGCTTTTATATCATAGGATGCAACAAGAATTTACTAAAATGTAGACGTACAGTTAAGACTCTTGTAAGGATGTAAGGATGCATAGACTCGTATGAGTCCGCACTGTGCCCAGATGCATTAAGACCCGTAACCGATACTCGCGGCTCAATGTTTCAGCCTCTTTAGGCGAGTTAAGTTCTTATTGACTCCGTAACGGGGAACATATACATGTACATGGGCGTCAAAATAATGGGGCTACAGTTCTTGCGTTTATGTCAAAGTATGTATCAGGGATGTACTTACATGCAGGCGGACAATGGAAGCTCTGGTGTGTCGTTATGGATGTACAGACTAGCCTGAGTCTTCACTGTACGCAGATGCATTTAGACCCCAATCGGAAGACGTGATTTATAAGTAATGCACTATTATTATAAAGTACACACAACGCATCCGACCGTTTCTCCACATAGTTAAACTTATATATACATGAGGGGCCTGGCAGGCTTTATGTTTAGGGTTAGGGTTCCTTGTGACCAGTGTTTATGGTAGATATTTGGCGGCTACATGCATGCATAAAGCGTTTATATTTTGATATCGGACCAAAATGCATACATGGGTCATCTCCGGCTGACGAGGAAGTAAGAGCCCTTGTGTATATATACATATATGATACTAGGATATACCTTTTTTTATTATATTAATGTTTAAATAGCGTGTCAGGTCCCTATGATAAAGACCTGGGCTAAACACGTCAAGGATATCGCGTTGTAGTGGAACTATCTCAAATTACATATGAGCCTGTGAATGGGAAAAGGTAGGTGTTGACGTGTGTGTACAGTATAGATCTAGGCACAGGCATCTGAATTTCTATAACAGCAAACAATACAGAACAATACAAATTACCTCGTTAAATTACGCTATTATAGAATGATTGTAAAATAATTTGGGGAATCCCGCACGTGTTACTATAAATAGCCCCTCTATACGTCCATAATAGCGTATAGACAATATATAGAGACTTTTTGAGAAATTTAACGAGGTAATTTGTATTTTTCTGAATTTTTTGCTGTTATAGAAATTCAGATGCCTGTGATCTAGGTCAGCATGTGCATCCACACAGTCTGATAAAGATCCACACTCATCACATATTACCTCAGAAGTTTTATTTACTTGTGTAGATTATGATGAGACGGTGTAGATGTATAGGCTATCCTGTTACTTGGCTGTTGATAATTTTCTAACGTGTACATTTTCTCATGCATTGGCCAATATATTTTGTTATACGTGTTTGGTAAAAAAACACAAGCTTTTTGTTTAATATGTAATGAAACCATAACATTTACTCGTGCACAAGCACCAGGGATTGGTCGAGTAATTGGGGCTAGTATGTGAGTACTGGATGCTTAAGGAATACTCAAGTTAGTACTAAGTACTATCTATTGTGTGTGTTCTAAAGTAAGTACTCAATACTACTTAAATAACTCACAAGTACTTTCCGAGTACATCATTTGTTTAATTATTACTATATGGTATAAAACTGCGTAAATGTAGAATCTGATAGGTTACAAATAAAAACATGATATTTTATTCAAATGTTATGTAAAATCAATTTATTATTCAATATAATGCTCTAAAGTACCCATAAGTACTGGTCATTTTGTTTTAGTACTCAAGTAAGTATGAGTAATTGCAGTTATCATTCAAGACAAGAACTGAGTACTGCTGAGTACTTGAAAACTGGTACTCGAGTAAGTACGAGTACAAGTATGAGTAAGAGTAGCACGTCCCTTTCTGGCACACATTTATATTTACACATGTTTGGTTAAACAATCCCTACGTTCAATAGGTTATGAAATTGTAAGATTTTCTCATAAACTGTCACATATCTTATTTTATACGTGTTTGTTGAAACAAGTCATTCGTTCATGATGTAATGAAACCTTAACATTTTCTCATGCACCTACACATATCTTATTTGTATACGTGTTTGGTGAAACAAGCGCCCTTCGTTCAGTATGTCATGAAACAATACTATTTTATCATGCACTTGTATATATCGTATTGTGTTTGGTGAAACAAGCGCCCTTCGTTCAGTGTGTAATGATACCGTAATACTTTCTCATGCACTTGTACATATCTTATTTTATACGTGTTTGGTGACACAAGCGATCTTCGTTCAGTATGTAATGAAACCGTAACATTTTATCATGCACTTGTATATATCTAAATGTATACGTGTTTGGTGACACAAGCTTTTCGTTCAGTATGTAAATGAAACCGTAACATTTTCTCATGCCCTTGTACATATCTTATTTGTATACGTGTTTGGTGACACCAGCGCCCTTCGTTCAGTATGTAATGAAACCGTAACATTTTATCATGCACTTGTTTATATCTTAATTTATACGTGTTTGGTGACACAAGCTTTTCGTTCAGTATGTAATGAAACCGTAACATTTTCTCATGCCCTTGTACATATCTTATGTGTATACGTGTTTGGTGACACAAGCGCCCTTCGTTCAGTATGTAATGAAACCGTTACATTTTCTCATACACTTGTATTTATCTTAATTTATACGCGTTTGGTGACACAAGCCCTTCGTTCGGTATGTAATGAAACCGTAACATTTTCTCATGTACTTGTACATATCTTATTGTTATACGTGTTTGGTGAAACAAACCCATTCGTTCAGTATGTAATGAAACCTTAAGATTTTCGCTCGATTTTCTCAAGCACTGGCACCTATCTTTTATAGATGTGTTTGGTGAAACAAGCCCTTCGTACAATGAAGCTGTTACATGATTCGCGACAACCGTTCAAACGGACTTGGTTTCATCTCAGCGAAGTTGGTATTCATGATTACCGAGAAAAGATAGTTAACTAATGAACGTCAAGCTCAGGTAGCTTAATCGGTAGCACTGCGTCCTGTCAATGCGGGTGGTGGGGTGGGGTGCATTCGAAACCCAGCTCAGCCAACATGCTTTCTGACGTTCGACAGAAGTCAATGCGATACGTGTCATTTGTCTTCCACTTAAGGGCTATCAGTTTATATGGAAAGGCAGGCACCTGCCTGGAAAGACTATTGCGTTGAATGTTGGTGTGATAAAATTAGGCAACACATGGGAAAATTAAATGGCCTTCGTGATATGGCTGAATTTTTATGAAAATACATGTAGTGTTAAACACCAATCAACAGTTAGATGAACGCAGGTGATGACTACACGACTAGCTGACCAGCAATATGATCAGGCTTTTTGCAAGTAGGGATAAAACTGCTTCGATGGTGTAGTGGAAGAACGTCCGGCTCGGGGCAGAAGGTCGCGGATTCGATACCAAACCGGGTCATACCAAATACTATTTAAATTGGAGTAATGGCTTTACCTCCCTGGAGCTCATAATTGTGGTGGGGTTAGCATTTCGACTGGTGTCAGGATAAATAAACCAGTAGTACTGGTAACTTACCCAGAACATGTGGTTATATAACTGAACACACGTTGAAAGCGGCGTAAAACACCATGCAAAACAAACTATCAAATAGGGTATTAAGCAAAGTGCTACGTTATGAAAAGGGTTTACAAAATAATGTTGCGTAGCACAAATAATTGAATCTTTATCTTCAAAAATATCAATTCGCCCTCGATGATATACGGGTGATTCAAACAATAGATCACCCTTTATGGGTGCTATCGCACGAAAACATCGTTAAATTGCCATGTTTTACCTCAGCCTTTATTTAGACCATAACTATTGTCATTAAAGCAAAATAACAGAAAAATGATATTACTCACGCAGACATTATTCAACCCTTTGGGTAAAGTAACGTAGTATTGATATCCCGGTCTTTGAAAAGTGTAGACCCAGATTTACCTATAATTCAACGTGGGTTGGTCTTGTTCCAAATTGTGTAAATACGCATGGTGCCATTTTTAATACACTTGCTAATATTTTAAATTTTTAAACATTTCTGACATCGAACAAAATTAAGATTCCAAAAAAGTAACAGCTTGTTTCACACACGATGCAAAATAACACTGAAATGTTGAATATAAGCTTAGAATTAAAAAAAATGTAGAAATGGCCTTGACAGAGTATTTTCTCCCTTTTCTCACAATTGTTTGTTTTCTGTTATTATTCGTCAAGAAATGGATATTGTAACTGAAGCATTTCTAAATCAGCAATAATATCCACAATAAAATGAAGATATAAGTATTGGTAAGAATTAAAAACATATTGGCAAAAGTAGAAACGGATCATTTTTAGCATTTTATGCCACAAATCCTGTTTCAATTTTCATTTTGCTGCAGTTGCGCTAAAACGCATCCGCAAGTCGGACAGGGCTATGCTGCTGAGGGTCTGTCGGAAAGTTAATTACAAGTTAAATGTTATGTATGCGTGTCTGAATATATTTATATATATATGTATGAGGAGTTGTTTATGTATGTTATTATATGGGCATGTATATGTATGTATGTTTGAGGATGAGTATGTATATGTAAGTATATTGTTTGTATATATATGCATGTAGATATGTATATGTAAGTGTTTATACGGGTGTACGTATGTGTGTTTGTATGAAGGAATATAGAGATATATGTATAAGTTGAAGGTCATATACTAGATAAGATTATATTTTGTACATAAAAAAACATCTTAATATGTAACCTTCATTAAATAAAGATATGGTTATTAATATTATTATTATTATTTTTTTTTTTTTTTTTTTCTTATTGTAATGCTCATTTTAACAAATTAACGCTTTCCCACTACTGGCATCTAAATTATTGAGAGATATCTCAACATGAGCAGATTAAGAAAGAAATATCTCTAAGTTACGGAGATATCACTATAGTTTAAAATATAACTTTTAAAGTTAGAGAGATACATCTCTATCGTACAGATATATTTCTGTTGTTTAGAGATATATCTTTAAGTATTTCTTCATATAGACACTTTCTGATGCTTCTGCAGCAGACGGCTTTTTGAAAACATACTGTGACAAAAGAAGAAATTGCACAAAGCGTGCAGTTTCTCCTTTTGCCACAATGTTTTCCACTTTTAGTCATGGGTTATCCATTCAATTAAAGAGAGTTTCTATATTTTGACAAAATATGTTCAAAGTCGTCTGCTGCAGAATTGTTGTATGATGGAAAGGGCTAAATCGAATAAATAGTAACTCTGTTTGCCATTCATTTTTACGCAAACATTTGTTTATTTAGAGACTGTTAACCTTTGTGGCGGGTGTATTTGGTGTAATTTAACCCTTTCCCTCATATAGACGCTTCATGACGCATCTACAGCAGACGGCTTTTTAAACATTTAGCAACGAGCAATTTCTTCTCTTGACACAATGTTTTCCACTTTTAGTCATAGGTTATCCATTCAATTATAGAGATTTTCTA
>JAUELF010263159.1:0-11232 GCA_031471495.1 Clinocardium nuttallii | reverse complement strand
GTTTGAAAAATGTTGATTGAGTATACTAAAATGATTTCAAATTGGTCTGATATTGCTCTTTTTTTTATACTTTAAAATATAAAATTTAGGTACAACAAACACATTTATGTTTCTATTGTTGCCACATTAAAGCTTTCCAGATCTATTTTCATTATTACATTTGGTACTTATCTATATATTTTATTATATATTCATATACTATATTTCAGGATGCAAGTCCATTCTTCCACCAGACAATCTACAAGTGACAGGGAAACGGCACGGGCAAATGTTCTACTCGCGTTGAATGTACGTTTTAACACTTCTCACACTGCTTTTGATTAATTAGGTAAATACTACATGCCTGTTAACAGTTTAAGCTTATATATATTTGTTTTACTGTTAGGCTTTTCCCTGTAGATTCTAACCATTTGAAATAACACAATTTTAAGTTAAGCCAACCGATTTACTAAGTATGTGCCACTGGACCATTAACAATAAAACTACAAATGTATCCCTTAATTATGAAATGTACCTGGTTCTGTCAGAGGTTAAAATAATAATTAGGGAAAGAACCCGCCAGTTTGCAGATAACTATTATTTCACATGCTAAATATTATCGGATTATAAAAGGTTACAATTATAATAAGCAAGTGTTATAGTGTGCGTATTGTCTCTGGCAATATGTGTACTAAGTTCCACGTAAATATATGAAATGATTTTTTATTTATGGCCATGGTTAAAGTTTTTACACACATTTGTAAGTTAAAAAAGGCCTAAATCAATAACTATTAAAGCCAGAAATATACCCCTTGCTATTCATGTGTGTGTTGTCTCTGACAACAAGTATACCAAGTTATACGACTACGCAGACAACGAAGCCAATGGACCATCACAATCGCCCAACTTTTTTTCTTTGAAAAACAGACAAGCTTATAAATAAATTAAGGATGAAAGAAATGACTTTAATAATAATAGATGATGATGCTGCTGCTGCTGCTGATGATGATGATGATAATGTTGTTGTTGTTGCTGTTGTTGTTGTTATTGTTATTGTTGATTATATTGATGATAAGGCTTTTCCGGGTGTAATGGACCCTTAATTAATGTCTGTTCAGCAAATTACCAAATGAATTTATTGCAATCATGATTAGATCTCTAGGATATGAGAGCTTGATTAAAACCTGGATTGAGGATTGGTATCACTGTCTCCATATTATCTTGATGACCTGAGTTAACCTTTCTTAAATTGTCTTATTGCCAAGGAAATGCTCACAAATGATGTTGTACATTCCACCATTTAAAGACTAGTTACATTTTCCTGGGTTTACCACATCTAGGGCTATAATAAGAGCCTTGCACACACAAATGAGGGTGCCATATAGTTATCAACCTGTTCGTCTGTCTGTCTGTCCGTCCGTCCGACCGACCGCACATACCGGTTAGACGTAAGGGGTCTAGGTTTAGGGCTAGGGTTGAGTAGAGTTAGGGTTTGTGGGGTTGTTTCTGTTCATTCCTTGTTTGTAGGGTTTGGGTTAGGGTGTATTGGGTTAAAATGAGCATTGTGGGGTTAAACAAACACAAGGAAATATATAATCAAAGGCCCCACAACGTTCTTCTCGTCCAACCGTCTGTCCACATTATATTATGTGTTTCCTTCAATACTTTAAAACAAATCAAGATATTCGAATAAATCTTGGAACACACATTGCCAGAGACAATGCACACATGTGTAGCAAGGGGAACAAATCTGACTTTAATAATTATTGAGTAATGCCCTTTTCTGACTGAGAAAATAACAGATAAGAGTTGGCGTTCGCTCTGCGGCGTTCTCGTTAAAGTATAATGATGAGAATTGGCAGATTGGTTCTTTGTTATATGGAATTGTCCCCATTAATAACGTAAAACATATTATCACGGAACAACGCTTTCACGGACTTGCCCACTTACCCCCACTTTTACCATGTTTTGAAATGACCCCATTCGAACATGCTATCACATGGTTCATAAAGGTAAAGAAAACTGATCTCATTGAGATTAACATACCACACAGAGCTCACTAGACTGTAGCCCTGTGATCAAGACTGAGCACTGTGATGACGATTCCTCCGATGGTCACGATCATGACAGTCCCCAAAAAGAAAACGCACTTATACCATGATCTTGTGGACCTGCCTATATTTCTTTCTGACAATAAAGGCATAGGGACTTTACAAGCTGTGGAAAGCATTATTAACCCTCCATCCAATATGCAGTCCAAAATGGTGCCATGTGACATATCAACAAATGTAGGATTCTTGGTGTCAGGAAGTGCTATTGGTCACTGGAAAAATATTTACACAGACGGCACAGTGGTTTGGTGCTGCACTGGCACGAAGTCAAAGTGTGTTTATTCAGACGGACAAAATAGAGCGTCCTTTACTACAGAGAGCATGTATGAACAACCAAACACTTACAGGGTGCTTAGACGACACTATTTAAACAAAAGTGAACCAGAGCTACATCAAATAATAATAACTGCATCAGACAACAATTGACAACAGCTGGACATAATATTTGTTCAGTACTATTTTGAAGGCAAAGAAAGAAATGTGACTGTGAAATCACATGGAAATTCTAAACAAAGCAATCGGCCATTCGTAAGAACAAATGAAACAACTAAGAATGAAACCTTCAGATGTTTTTAGCGAAATATTAAATTCACGAGGTGGAAATTTGGGGCTCAGAGGACCAGGCAATATTCCACGAAACAGACAGCAGATATCAGATTTCCAAACACAAAAGGGCATTGATAATAAAGACGAATTTAAAATTTTAATGGATAAAATTGCAAATGAAAAGTTAAAATCAGACAATACATTTGTTTTCGAACTCACTACTGATCCGGAACTTATTCTATTGTTAGCTAATGAAACGCAGTTAAATGACCTTGAAATATTTTGTACAAACCCAGCTAATTTTTGTATATTGGGTGTTGATCCTACATTTAATGTTGGAAATTACATGGTAACTCTTATCGACATCTAAAAGTGAAGAACAATCGTGGTGTTAACCCTGTGATGCTCGGTCCCGTTTTGATTCACCAGAGGAAATTGGAGCACTCCTATTTCGAACTGCTATGTAAGATGATCAAGCATAATTCAAATTTAACAAACATTTTAGCATTTGGAACAGACGGTGAACACAACTTACAGAGAGCTTTTGAACTTTCTACTAAATGCAATACATTTGTTATGTGACATGCACATGAAAGACAATATTAAATCAAAATTAAGCAAATTGCAGATAACAAAAGCAACAATATGCAAGATATTTTTGGCAAAAACTTTGAACAAGAACGACAGCCTGGATTAATTGATGCCATATCGAGTGATGATTTTGATAACCGACTTTTTCAATTAAAAGATAAATGGACTCCGAGACACATACATGGACTGGAGTTTTATTTATATTTTCTTGAAAAAAATCTCAATTGATAAAAAATCACATGACTGCCGAAATCAGAGCAATGTCCGGGCTGGGGTATCCGCCTGTAAGTTATACCCAAAACGCCAATGAAGCATTAAACAGTGCATTCAAAAATGGATTGGATTTTGTAAGACGGCAGCAGGATCAAATAAATCTTTCCATTATATCTGGTGGAGATTATGAAGTTGTTCCACAATATGAACATTTGAAAGTTCCTGAGCAAAATTTTACAGAATGGCCGAAAAAAGCAGACAGGCTTGTTTAAGGACATTTTCCGATATGAAAGTTGTCCCAAAGAACACCAGAGATATTGCTATATTGCTTTACCCAAACCAACGCTGACAGAAAACTTTCAATATGTATATCAAAATCTGGAGTTACAAAAATACCATACGAAATCCTTGAGACAGTATATAAAAGTGCAGAGGAAATTCTAAAAATAGAGAATTTCATGGTAATTGCACCCGGAACTGTTCAAGATCATTATTTTGTAGCAAGCCTGTCAAACCCAAGTCCACATTCAGTTCGCATAATTACACAAAATGGAAATATTATTTGTGATAGCCAGTGTATTCGATGGGGGGGGGGGGGGGGGGAAGCTACAAAAGCAACATCTATACGGAAAGGCAAATCAAATTCCAAACAAGTGCAGCCTCTGACTTATATTGCAGATACTATAAATGAAAAACAATTACCAGCTGGCCCAGACCCACACCCTGGTTCATATATGGTTTTTCTTTTAGAATTTTGTAATAAAAATGTGTCAAAGTGCTTTGGTTGCCAGGGCAACTTGAAACACAACTGTAACATTCCTACACCACCAGGAAATATGGTTGTTGTTTCAAAAATGAGGCGCAAGTTCCAGCTTCAAGATGGAACTATAAAGGAAAGTGACTTGTCAAATGTTTATTTCCATTTTAATGAACAGTGTATTAGGAATAAAGATTCCTATTTTGTTCCAACATTATTGTTCTGTCAAAATGACTTAAAAACGCATTTACAGGAAACACACAAGAGACGACTACAGGCTCATGTGGTACAGGTATAAACTATAGCTGACATAAGAAAATGAATATTGCATTATCTTTATCTAGGTATAATTACCACATCTTTCTGTGGCCAATAGAGTTGGAACGAAATTGGAATATTGATTCCTAAAACGTGTCTAAGTAATATATTCATAATATGTTTTACATAATTTAAAGCATTTTCATTCCTATAAGTATAATACTTAAGGGAAATCTACTTATATGTACATGTATATCATTTTCTTGTGTGTTTGTTGTGTTAGTGTTAAAGCGCATGGACCCAAGATCTATTTAGGGTTAGCTTAATTTCGAAAACTTAAAAATAGTGCCTTGTGTTCTCTAACGTCAAGTAAAAATTAAGACAGAAGGTTTCAGTGAGATACTTGCAATAGTTACTTTAAGGCAACATTTTTAAAGTAAGCAAAACTATATATTTTGAAACCGTTAGACACGGGTAAAATGTAGTGGTATAAGGATGCATTTTATCTCTCCATCGAAACATTTATCATTGATTTCACTCTCGAACAAAGTGTATTATTGCTTAAATAATAGTATTGTTTATGAACGTTTTCAAATGATCTACTTGTACTATTCAGTGTTTTTGGGGAAATTGGCATTGCATTTTTATATGTGAGTGTTTACATGGAAACCTATTCGGACTAAAGAAGCAATTTATATAAAAAAGCCAATAGTATCATACTCTAGAACCTGATTTAAACCCTTATAGGCCAACATGTTGTTAGACTTAATTTATAGTAATAGTTTTGTGATATGCTTTAATAGGCTAGAGTCTGAATTGATATGTTTATTTGTCACTTATAATTTTCTTAAATACTATGGTGTCAGTATACAGTTGTGATCACCCACTAAGTTTGTTCAACATTTGGGCCAGAAACTATAAGTAATATAATATTATGTTGAATACTTGCATGCAACATTCCATTATGCAACTAATTTTAGTAAATAGAGGTTAAATATAATACATGTAATTGTTGCTCATCTGACATATTGTAACCAGTACTTGATATTGGTCACTAGCAAGGATTGAACCAGGGATCCCCTGATTTCAAAGCAAGCATTTTACCATGTTGCCGATAACTTCCATAACAAGGTAGTACAGGTGATTTATAAACACAACCACCAGATATATTTTAAGCAATATATTTCACATTTGGGTGATCCCCAGCGGCACAGTTTTGCACAGGGCATTATATTATAACACTTTTAGAGAACCATCTGCAAAACTATTATTTTCAGAGTTAGTAGTTACAAATAGTTTTACTTTGCTCAAGTTTAATTCAGGTGAGTATAATTAGGGTGTTCGGCCTATCGATTTGAGTATTTTTCAGGTTCTCAAGATGGCATTTAAAATGCCAGTTTTCAAGAAACTGAAGAAAAGTCCTGTTTTCACAGAAGATAGGGGACCAATTTATGGAAAAGATGAGATAATTCTGCAATCTTTTATAGGAAGAGGGACATTTGCAGAAGTCCACCTTTGTACTGTATAAGGGGAAACAAAGGCATTTAAAAAGCTGATTTCTAATGGTAGAGATGAAAGAAAAATCTTTAAGAAAGAAGTAAAACTTTTGCAAGCATCAACGCACCAAAACATTGTCACTATCAGTGGTCTCTGTACTGGTGTTGGCATTTTGATGGAATTTGTTGGTTTTGATTGTTCACCACTTGGGCAAGAGAAAACAATCAGTTCTCTTCAAGAATCTTTGAGTTTTGCAGACTCTGAGTTTGATTTCGAGGGATTTTTCCATGTAACTCACCATATCGCTTCAGATGTAGCAAATGCTATAAGCTACTTACATAACAATGGCATAACACATATAGACCTCAAACCTGAAAACATTTTAATATCTAACCAGCATTATATAAAGTGTATGCCTGATCAAATTCAGGATCAATGGCAGAAGAACCCTGTTGTGGCCAAAATTACAGACTTTGGAGAAGGGAGGTCAGAACTTTATCAGACAACAATATTGATAAAAAGTGCCACAGTAAATGTTAACAGGGGAACACCTGCCTATATGGCCCCTAAAGCACATACCATGGCTAGAGCAGGTATAACTGATCTAAAAGCCATGGATATGTGGTCATTTGGTATGACGCTCTTTCTATTATTAAACCCTGATCTCCGCCATCCTATGCTGTAGAGGTGAGTGAAGAAAAAGGGCACACAGCTGGTGTGCAGTATATTACGAACTTGCTTAGTAATGAAATCCTCCCAAAACAAAGCAAGAAATATAGGGGGAAGAGGGAGAGCAATGGTGTGTGGTCAGAGGTGGTAAAAGTAATGTTCCAGTGCCTACAGTTTGATACAGTACAGTTGGACAAAGAATAAGTGCAGCTGATGCAGTCAAGCTTTTGGATCAAGGTCAGTTAAAATTTCTTGCTTTAACCATTTCCTTCATATAGACACTTTCTGATGCCTCTGACGGCCTTTTGAAAACAAAATGATAAAAGGAGAAATTGCACAAAACGTGCAATTTCTCCTTTTGCAACAATGTTATCCATCTAATTATAGATTTTCTTTAATTTGACAAAATATGTTCAAAGTTGTCCGCTACAGAATTGTTGTTTGAGGGAAAGGGTTAAAATAAAAAAAAAGTAAATAGTTATTTCAACATTATAAGCTTGGTTTGCCAACGGTCAAGAGGGATGTGATGGTGCTTTTTCAGCCAATCTGTCTGTCCTGCCTTTCAATCCTTTTCTTTATAGACATATATAATAATATTAACTGTTCCATTGGACAGCATGATCATTATTATAGTATACTTATAATATAAGGTTTAGGTAAGTGACACATTTCCATTGTCTCACCGAGTTGAAAATGGTACATGACTAAGTACTAGTTGCATTTTACGTTCAGTACGAACACTGTCTTCAAAATGAATCAATACCAGAAACATTATGGAGTACAGATAATCTGAATTTCTTTTTAACTCGAAAATATTCCTACTCAACATGAACAATTGTGATTGAGCTCCACGTGTAGAGTAGATAGATGTTTATAAAATATCATAAAAGTTTTTGAACATTGCTAAAATCCTGTGTGAAATAAAACAATTATGCACTGTGACAATTATATTCTGACCATTATCTGGTAACAACTGAAGAGGCGTTTCTACCTCATTTTAGATCAGTTATATAGCTGACAGACCATGTTTGAAATCTTATGTATTATATTATCATTTTAAAGAAAGGAATTAAATATGAAATACTACGAATTATAACTTTGCACTAACTTGGCACAGACAAATATGAAACATCGGGTGCACATCTACACATGCTGGTCAACATGCCTGTAAAGTTTTATGACTCCGGTTCTTTTCTTTTTGAGATACGCAACACACGATCATTTGGGACGGACATGCTCTGTAGGCTATATTGTTAATAAGTCAAGGGCCATAACTTTGCACTTACAGCTTTTTGAAAATATAGTGACCAAAGAAGAAATTGCTCCAAACATGCAATTTCTCTTCTTTTGACACAATGTTTTCCACTTATTGTAGTAATAGGTTACATTGTATCCATTCAAATTTAGAGATTTTCTATTTTTTGACAAAATATGTTCAAAATTGACTGTTGCAGAATTGTTGTATGAGGGAAGAGGTTTAAATATGTTCAATTCAAAATCAGCAAGTGGTTTTCTGACCTGACCCTGACTTGGAAAGTCTTGAAAAGAAATTGGCTGTAACAAATTATATAGAAAAACATTTATACTAAATTATCTTGAAATCAAACAAACAATCTCACAAGATTGATTGAAAATCGTGCAAAGGATCACATCTTTACCATAGGATTTCCAAAAAGCAAAATGTTCACAATGATGAGGTGGCATGTCACACAGAAGACCCAGGCCTGTACCTCACATGTAAAGATCACACTTAATGATCCAAGATAAAAATGATCCACATCTAAAACATGCATCATACAATTTACAAATTACTGGGGTGCATATGTTCACCATAATGCATTGAAGTGTCTTGTACAAGACCCTGTACCTCAAAGGTCAAGGTCACACTTAAAGGTGGAAATAAGAAACGTTAGTATGGCAGAAGGCCCTTTATAAACGACTATCAGGTCAACTATTTTGTCAGTCAGTGTTGCTTTTGCATGGACCAGCACTATGTGACTGTTTAAGACAAAACTAAGCAGTTTTGAAACAAAGTGCAACCCGAATGAAGCCATGATTTTGTAGCTGATTTTCTTGAATTGGAAATTATCCAAAAAATAAGTCTTCTTTACACTATATTTAAAAAATAAAAATTAATTTATGTGATATAAATAACTCAAACTATTGTTATACATAACTTTATATTTTGTTGTTGTTATAACTAAAAAGTTTTCATCCGACTTCTTTATATAGTCCATAGAAAAATGTAACGGTCCCAAGATCACTTATTTTCAGTTTACAGACTTTAACTTTACTCATCCTCTCTTAACCCTTTGCTTCATACAACTAATCGGCTTCAGAAAACGTCTATATGAGGAAAAGGGTTATCAAATATTGGCTCGCTCTTCAATTAAATAAACCGTTATTGGTATTATTTTATAACAGTTGAATATTCTTCTTGATATAATTATTAATTATGTTTGTCTTCCATTTTAACAGGATTTATTGGAAAGGATATCTGCAGATATTTATGTAGATGTATTGTGTAGGGGGAAAGGTATTGTTCCAGTGGAACCAAACTATCAAGATTTTTCATGCAAGGTTTTGACATGCAATATAACACCCTAAAAGTATTTTTTTAATATTATTCTATTTCGCACTTTATTTGTATGTTTGTCACCTGTCTCAGCCAACTACTCCACACAGCAATCTTCCTTTGCAACTTCTTTCTACATAGACTGTCGGCCAATTATGTATTTTTCTGATTGACACTGGTCACAATGCTAGTGGTCATTTTCATCATACATATTTTGATTTTAAAGTTTATTGTTCTTGCTTTGAAAAAAAATCCCCTCAATTTAATTAAGCTAATCTTAGCAAGAAGTGCAGGCTCAGCTATGGTGGTCTCTCACCATACAACATCTGTCTGTTCACAGACTTTAAACATTTGTAGAATTAAAGTTGTTGTAGCATTTTTAAATATCTTCTTTTCCAAAGATACTGGCCCAATTTAAAAATAATTTGGCACAAATGATCATTGGGTTACTACCAATATTGTTCCAATTATTCTTAGCTGTTGGTAAACACGAGACCAAGCTAAGATTGATGAAATCCTTTGAATAATATGGGAAATTGCTCATTGTTTGTTGATGTACTATATATATATAAAGATGTAAGAACACTAAAAACGATTTAAATTTCTTTCCAATTCTGGCAAGCGATCATATACAAACATTATGGTCCTCTTTTTTCTTTGTTTTGTAGAAACCCTTTGTAATTTTGCAGCGCAGGCTTTTCAAAATAAATGAGACTTTTTCCTGGCTCTTCAGTTGCTCTTGCAATCAAGCCAGGCAGAAATTTATTGAAAATTTGCCTTGTGTAATTATGAATGAAGGGGCAACTATCTCATGTAAGTATGATTGCCTTATTAGCGACCTCACCAAAAAGTGGACGTCTTACTTAAATTCTCAAAAGTTTTTCAATGTTGTTCACTACATTTGTAAATGAATTTATTATCTCATTATTATGTCTCCCCCTGTATACAGGGGAGATATATTGTTTTTGTCCTTGATGTCTGTCTGTCTGTCCGTCCGTCTGTCCCAAATCGTGTCTGCTCTATATCTCCAAGAGGGCTTGAAGTATTTTCATGAAACTTGGTCACATGTTCACCTCATCAAGGCGATGTGCAGAACCCATGTCTCGACTATACTGGTTCAAGGTCAATGTCACACTTGAAGGTCGAAGATTTGAGGCTTAATTTCGTGTCCGCTCCAAATCTTTAAGACGCTTGAAGGATTTTCATGAAACTTTGGTCACATGTTCACCTCGTCTAGGCGATGTGCAGAACCCATGTCTCGACTATACCGGTTCAAGGTCAAGTCCACACTTGAAGGTCAAATGACAAACTGAAATGGGGAGACATATGTTTTTTTACAAAAACAATCTTGTTTGCATATGTATTTATTTATTGTATTGGTGTTTTACAGAGTTTTCAATATAACTGCAGTTATTTCATGGTGAAAGTGAGCTTGTTCAGGCTCTCTGGGTAAAGACAAGTATTAGGCTGGGATTAATACCTTGCACAAAGGCACTTCACAATGACCTATATGACGTGGGATTGAACCCAATTCCTTGAAGGTAACCCCTCAGTTACAGAGGTTTCCAAGCTGATATATAAAATATTTAATGAATACTTAGTAATTAGTGTAAAAATGTTTGATGTATATAAAAAAGATATGTTTAAGTGCTTTAAGTTATGTTAATATGGTTTTTGTTATTGTTAAATAGTTTTAGATGCAAGTCCTTACCAAGAGTGTATACATATTGAGGCAGTGAACAAGATTACCTCCAAATTTGATGCTGAAATTGGTCTGAAAGCACAGGATGTATTTAAAACAGGTACAATAAACTTTAGTTCGATGAACAGCAATAAAAAGAATTGAATATAATTTTTAGTTTAACTTTTCAAAGAACATGAAAGCTATACTATGTCACTATGTTTTCAAAAGGCTGTCTGCTGCAGAGGCGTCAGAAAGCGTCTATATGAGGGAAAGGGTTAAATTAATATTCCACAATACATGTCAATATTATTTGTACTGCAATTGATTACAACGTTTGTACTTTTTCTATTTA
>JAUELF010263149.1:0-11232 GCA_031471495.1 Clinocardium nuttallii | reverse complement strand
CCCCCCCCCCCCCCCCCTTCCAGCATAGAACAAATCTGCAGCAGACGTCTTGCAAAATATAAAGGGTAAGCATATGGGAAATCTCTTTCAAAGCGAGTTTGATTATAGGATAGATTTGTAAACATTGTGACAAAAGGAGAAATAGCTCATGATGAGCAATTTATCATTTTGTCACAATGTTTTCAATGTCGTCAGACGAGCCCCGGTAGCTCAGTCGGTAACGACGCGGGCTGTCAATCCAGGGGTTATGAGTTCGAATCCCGGCTCGGCCAACATTCTTTCCGACGTTTGACAAAAGTCAATGCGACATGCGTCAAATGTCGTTCACCAATGGAAACTGGTATCAGAAAACCAGGTATCACACGAGTAGGTGAACTGGCTGTAATGATATGACTGAGGAATTGTTAAAAGCGGCGTTAAGCCCCAATCAATCAAAGCACATAAATGAAACTGGAATGCTAAAATAAAAGCAATCATCAGTATAGTATACGTAGCTGACTTCCATTTCAATTGAACAGTGCAGGAAAAGTGCTGCATCAAACGTTCATAAAGGACTACTTTCGGGGACTACGACCCGGCAGCGATGTCGTTGTAGAGTACACCAAAACAGTGAATGATCAATGTTCAACAGGAGAGGTATTGTAATATAAGTTAAAGCAGCTGAGCAAGGATCAACTCCGTCACAGAAACGAAGACAGTACGGGATAAGAATGATTGTGTTAGTTTTAGTTTGAGAATATCTATTTGATAACAACAGCGTGCTAAGCTCGATTCAAGCTTCCAATAATTCGAACCTGTTAGCACGCTTTGGTAAACACAAATTAGTCCAGCTATTGGTATGTATTAACCCTTTCCAATCTGCGAACGCATTTGCACCCGACGCCCTTTGAATACATTGTGACACAAGGAGAAATTACTTATAATGACCAATATCTCAATTGGTCATAATGTTATCATCTCTACTTCACTGTATAACAACAGTGTTTGCTACAGGAATGTTGTACATGTCTATGGAAAAGGGTAAGAACATTTATTCTACGACCGCTTTCAAGAACTCGAACCTATAACCATCCTGTATTAAACACGAATCGGTCAAGCTACTCATATTTGATAAACTTTTCTTAGAACAAAATGGGTATACACTCGTTGGAAATGCGTGAAGGCTGGGCCTGTCCGTTGTTTGCCTCTTCAAAGGTTAAAACATCACTGAAGTAAGGATTAAGCATCCCTTCAACCCTAAATGTCCAGGGGAACAACTACTGTTAGGGTCGGACCAAACCCACATCAACACAATTGTTCAACGATACAGACGAGTCAAAAGTAAATGTTTGAGAAAACAGTAGCAACGAATACAATAACTGTCAGTCAAACGAATATAACAATTGTCAGTCAAACGAATATAACAATTGTCAGTCAAACGAATACTAAGTTCAGTGATAGATGAACTTTCTTCTTTCGACACCATTTTTTCAGTTTTATAGGGCATATGAATAACACCAGAGTACAAGTGTAAACAACTAGAAAATTGAAAGAATACATTTTATATACATGTAATTAAACCCTTTCTCTCATACGACAATTATGCAGCAGACGACTTTGAAGGTATTTTAACAAAATATAGCAAATCTCTTTAATTGAATGGATACCTATGACTAAAAGTGGAAACCATTGTGTCAAAAGAAGAAATTGAACGTTTTGTGCAATTTCTTCTTGTGTCACTATGTTTTCAAAAAGCCGTCTTCCCTGTGCCGCACATTGCTACTGGGATTACATTACGTCGTGCGTACACATGTCAGAGTAGTGTTACAGTTAGTACTTGTAACAAGGAAACGCCGGTATTGTGTTGTTTGTTTCATTGCTTTTTTACATCGATTTCAACAGTGTATCAGTCATAGATCAGTGTTTCAGTCATATATCAGTGTTTCAGTCATAGATCAGTGTTTCAGTCATAGATCAGTGTTTCAGTCATAGATCAGTGTTTCAGTCATATATCAGTGTTTCAGTCATAGATTAGTGTTTCAGTCATAGATCAGTGTTTCCTGGGTAATTTACCAATACTACTAGTTAGCATGTCCTGACGAATAAGGTCATCTGTCATGATGCTATCCACAGAACCCTGTGTGTTAAAGAGGTAAGGAACGGGACGGCTATACTACCTTTTTTTTTAAATTTGGAATGGTCATCGAACACGGGTCTCCAGCTCTAGAGACGGGTGCTTTAATCACTTCACCACCGAGGTAGTTTGTATGAATGTTTGAAAAATGTAGAACGTGGCGTTAAAACGTTCACAATTATGAACGCTTTCTGACGCCTTTGCGCCATAGACACATTTTTAAAACATTGTGACAAAAGGAGAAATTGCTCAAACGATTTCTACTTTTATCACAATGTTTTCAATTTTTCTTTAAGTTATTATTCCTACATTTAGAGAGATTTTCCATGTTTTTGTCCAGATAATTTGAAAGTTGTCTATTGCAGCTTTCACGGTTTTATATGGGAAAGGGTTAAAACATTAACACATGGTGATACACTTACCGGCATTACTAGTCATTGCAAGTCATGACCGAGTGTATAGCATCTGGGGTGGGAGGTCGGGTTTACCTGGTTAGATACCCATCCCTCGAATCCATGGTTGGGTGTCCTTTGGACAAGGCCCATCTACTACCCTGGTACAGGTTTGGCGTCCAAATGTCGCGAATAATTGTCTTGTCGTCACGATTTCACTGAATTTCGTTTGGAAACGACGTAAAACCCTAATAAAACAAGCGATCACACATACGACTGTTTTCTAACTGCAGTTATGCTGAGAAGCAACATAAAAAAAAACATTCGAAACAATCAGCTTGTTTCTAATGAGTATCCCGCATTTGTCTAGATAAATCGGATCATTCCCCCCGTTCAGCTGCATTTGAAGAAGTTTAAATTCTTTCCAAAATACAATAGATTGTCAGAAGACGCCTTTGAAAACATGAAAGATCTATCAATACAAGTATAATATCTGAATAGAGTCGAAAACATTGCGGCCAAAGTAGAAATTGCTCATTTTGATTATTTTCTCATTTTGTCGCAATGTTTTCAAAGGTCATCTGCTGCACAATGGTGCTTTATATCACGACATAGCCTGGGCAAGATAACAGTGCTACTGGTCCATTTATCCTGACCACATGCACAGTCAATCGTAATGCTAACCCTGCAGCCCTAAGCGCCAAGAAGGGCAGGCAATACTACCATGTTTTAAGTTTTTGATCGAACCCTCGACCGCCCGCTTTCGAGGCAGACGCTCTAGCACTGCACAACGGAGTAGGTCGCACCTGCACGAAGGAAATGATCAAGCATACCCAGATAATGGACTTAGAACTAATTGTTTCAAGCCCTTCCAAGTTAAACGAAATCAATCACTTCCAACTAAATTGATTGAAAATCGTTCAATTTAAAATAACCTCTGTTCTCAAGTTCATTCGTCTCTTTGGATCTCAGCAGAATTATTGATACAATGACACTAGAATGAACAAGAGGCCCACTGCCATAAGGAACAATTTAAATCTTCAAAAGCCCCGCCCCCTGGTGGCCTGACACTTAGGGAGGATTTTTTTTTAATTTTTCAGTATATCCATATAAAGCAAAATAGCACTAATGAAGAGTAACGTTTCTACAAAATTATTTGAAAAACAACCCGACACTTTCGGAGGGAAGATCTTTTAAGTGTTCACAGATTAATCTTTCGGTTGCCATGGAAACCAGAAAGTCAACAATATGTTTTAGAATCGGCCTGAGACTTATGGAGGAGAAGATCTTTTAATGTTTTCACTAAACCCGTATACGGCAAAACTGTCCCGCCCTCTGGCGCCATGTTTTTCGACCAATCACCATAGCTTGAAGGAATCCGATAGAGGGTCACATTTATAATCAATTATTTGAAAATCGGTCTGACACTTACGGTGGAGAAGAATTTTTAAGATGTCACTATAGCCATATAAGGCAAAATAGCCCCGCCCTCTTGCGGCCATGTAGTTCGACAAATCAACACGGCTTTAAGGAATATGATAGATGATTGAAGTTTCTTTCGTTTGGATGCCAGAATTCTGCATGGATCCTAAATATTTGAATATATTCTGGTCAAGTCATTGAGCGGATGCTTTCTGTGAAGTTTCACCCACAATTGATCCACTAGTTACTGAGGAGAAAATGTTGACGGACGCATGACGCAATTCGTGCTCAGTGGAGCTAAAAAGGCTTCCAGAATGTTTACGAGATTTTTCCTTCAATTGACATTGCGACCTTGTTTTGCCCTCATATGACCCAGTTTTTAACTTAGCCAACATTTGATGGATATGTATGATCTGATAAACTTTCATAAAGATTCGATGTTACATGTGGCCTGAAGTGTTAACAATGCAATTGTTGACGACGCAAGACACTCCAAGAACGACAGACAAAATGTGATCATAATAGCTTACCTCGAGCAGTTTGTGAACAGGTAAGATAAGAATAAAAAGACGCAAATGTTACAAGTAGTTCCTTTCATTGATTACCTCTAAAGACTTCTGAGTAGAATAACAAAAGTACCGTATGTACCTCTTTTTGATTGCATGTGTCAATTAAGATGTCCACGGTCAACTGTTTAACACCACAATATTACTCAGTGTCAAGTCACTTCCCACTATCCAAAAAACGTTCAAATCGTTACAAAGATGTTTTATTTGAATCTAAATAAGTGATAAAAGGACATATTCTGCAGACCTCATATTGGCGGCAAGTGTCAACCACGAGAGAGCGGAATATCCAGGTTTGATCCCTGGTAGGGTTACACCAATGTCTTTTCGTTGGATTGAGGAACCCAATATGTGGGGTACGTCTAGTGTTAGCATGCTCTGATGATTGTAATGTAAACCATAGCTAAACTTCGCTGAAGGAGCAAACGTGTACAGCGAAGTATTTTGGGTTTCTTTTATGAGATTGGATAAAATGTGCCTTATAGATTTCAAAAGATTTTTTTCTAAAATTTGACCAAATGACAAGTTCTTTGTTTGTGACATTTTCCCTACGGTCTTGAGCATGATCCATCTACTTGTAATCAAATCCATCTCAACCATGCCTTTACTTGGAAATAGCTCTGGACAGACGAAAACAAACAATTATAACTCAAGCTTTATGAATGAGATGATAAATGCTGATTGATTGGGATTTAACGCGGTCTTCAACATTTTTCAGTCTTATCACGTCGGCCAGTTCACATAATCCATGTGTTTCCTGACTTTCTCATACAAGTACTCCACACAACATACTGTTTAAGCAGCTGGCTGCTCTTCCACCTAGACTGTTGATATAGTCCATTGGTGGAAGACAAATGATGCTTGTCACATTTATTTGTATTAACCGTCGGAAAGAATATTGGCCAAGTTTGAATTTGATCTCACTAACCCTGGATTGACATTCAGCACCGCTACCGACTGAGCTACCGGGGCTCGGTAGGGGAGATAATTAAGGTCAGTAGTTGTTTCCCTCAATGGAGCTTAGGAGGACCTCTAGTGATAAATTATTATCTAAGTCTAAACAAGTATCATTTTAAACAACAAGTGAACATGTGAATACATATGAATAAAGTAAGTCATCATTCAATGTTTTATTAATAAATTAAATTCAATAGCAGATTTACTTCGATATGTGGACGGAAAGGAAATTAAAACATATTTCAATCATGGAAAGAAGAAACTCGAAACTCTAATAGTTCTTCCTTTCTTAATGTGTGTTAAGGATCACTCCTAAATTTCTAAAATTGGCTAGTATTTTATTTTAATCTCAAGTCTTAGACAAACAAGTTAATGTCAATGCTTCAAAACTACACATTGGCCTCTACGAAACCACATCTTGGCCATGATCCAATCAACCTGGCTCTTCATGGTTTTTTTTATATTGATGCATTGTCAAGGTTGTGTATCAAATCACTCCAGAAATTTTGATATGAGCCATTAACTATTTCATGTTTTGAAATTCTCATTTTTACCCACTATATAGGATTTGGTTTGGTAATAAGAAAGATACATTAAGGAGCAGACCCAATTCAGTCCGCAATCCTTTATCTAAACTCCACTCCTTTATCTAGACTTCTACACTGATAATGCCCATGTGAGACACAGACCATGAGAAGAAGGAGTAAACCGACATTTATACGGGACTATCTTTCTTACCAAGGAATCAAACCCAATAGTGTGGGTATTTAAATGAATTGTCTTTAAGTACCCTCAATAAAGGGTTTAGAGGAGATGCAAGGATTTAACCCTTTCCCTCATATATATGCTTTATTACGCCTCTTCAGCAGAAGGCTTTTTGAAAACATAGTGACAAAAGAAGAAATTGCTCAAATTGATCAATGTTTTTTACTTTAAGTCATAGGCTATCAATTCAATTGATTATCTATTTTTATGACAAAATATCTTAAAAGTCGTCTGCTGCAGAATTGTTGTATGAGGGGAAGGGTTAAGAAAATGAAATGCCCCTCTTATCTGGACCTCTGTGAGACCGCGTAGATGTAGGATATTATCACAGTTCTATTAAAAGGTTTTTCCGACAGTATATTCTAACTATAAAGCCATCAAGTCTCCACATCCGTACTGATTTGTGTCATAATCATGCTCCTGAAAATAGACATTTATTATTGTATTATATATAATAATCCCTTTAACATGAACAACCATATAGAGAGAGACGTTGGTATTTATGGTACATCTTAGAAACAAACCCCAATCCATTATCCTGCCCATATATATACAACCTATATGATATTATACCTTTTACCATTATTACATTTTCAGAGTTGGATGCTTTAGAAACATCTCAGGGGTAATACATTGGACAACCATTAAATATTAAGTATAACTTTTAAACAGCATTAACAAATAGTGTAGGCAAGAAGAAATAGCCTGTTTTAAGCATTTTTTCCTTTTTCCCACACTGTCTCGAAATATGTTCTGCTGTAAAAACATCGAATGTTGTCTGATTCAGAGGAGGAACTAAAGAATGTTGTTAAATGTCTGCCGAGCCAAGGTAGCTCAGTTGCTACCGACGCGAGCTGTCAATCCAGTCATTCGTCTTGCACCAATGGGCTAACAGTCTATGATGAAAAGCAGCCAGTTGTTTGGAAATAATGCTGTGAGGAGTACTGGTGTGATAAACGCAGAACACACATACGTATGTGAACTGGTCGTCGCAATATGGCATGAAAATGTTAAAAATGGCGTTAAATCCCAATCAATCAATATTCAATGTCTAAATTGAGATCAGCAGTGTGATATGGGAGCATGATTTTCGTGGCATTTTGACAGTAATGACTGTAAGTAAGCTTCCTATCCTCAGTGTACAAACTTGGGTCCTTTGTTATCACAGTCTTTGCTGTTGGATATCACTTAGATTACCCCAATATATAAGTTTAAAAGGGGAAAAACTAGAACTGTACCCCTTATACTTAAACAGGGATGTAACAAAACTCATTCCTTTTTTGGGGGATTTTTTTCCATCTCTTTTTTAAGTAATTATACCTAAATTTAGAGATACTTTCTATATTTTTGTCTAGATAATTTCAAAGTTGTCTGCTGCAGCTTTGTTGTATATGGGAAAGGGTAAATCTATTAACACCCTGTGTTTCAACTTGATGACATACTTGCCGGCAGTATTAGTCATTGTCAGTCTGTAGAAGAAACCGCCGTGATCGTGTGAACAGTGTCGGAGAGTCTCCGGTTATGTAAAATTCCTTGGTTCCTTGAGTGGGTGCCCTTTGGGTAAGGCACATTTACTACACTGGTACTGGTTTGTCACCCAGGGTCGCTTTGTCGCCGTGATTTGACTGGAAACGGCGTACAACCCTGGTAAAACAAGCAATCGCCCATACGACTGTTATCTAACTGAAGTTAAACTGAGAACCAGCGTAAAAATACAATTCGAAACAATCTGCTTGTTTCTAATGAGAGTATTTTATTGGTCTATATCACGCGTACCACTCCCTATTCAGCTGCATTTCGTTTGAAGAAGTTTAAAATATTTCCCATATACAATAGATTGTCAGAAGACGCCTTTGAAAACATGAAAGATATGTATCAATACAAGTATAATATCTGAATAGAGTCGAAAACATTGCGGCCAAAGTAGAAATTGCTCATTATGATTATCTTCTCATTTTCTCGCAACGTTTGAATAGTTACCTGTTGCATATGCGCCAAAAGTCACCTGAACCCATCGGTTATATTTTAAATTAACTTTTTAACAACTAAAACACTGATAAATTAAGTATAAATTGAATAGAATTAAACACATTGTGCACTGACAATTACGTATTTTTCAGCAATGTTATCGCGAATCGTCTGCTGCACAATGCGTCTGCATGAAGGAACTGACCAGGCATGCCCGATAGTGGACTAATTAACAACTAATTGTTTCAAGTTGTTTTCTAATTCAAATGGAATCAATCACTTTCATCTAAACTGAGGGAAAATCATTCAATTTAAAAATAACCTCTACAACTAATTTAAGGTGTCACGAGCAGCAAACCCGCCAATGTCATTTCTCAAGTTCATTCATCCCTATGGAACTTAGCAGATGTATTGATACAATGAAACTGGAATTAAAAAGTATCCTTTTTTTTAGAAACTACATGTCTCCAGTTATGTTAACAGCAGGTCTCAAATAGTCATAGAATGGCTTAAAGTATTAAATAGCATATCTCTCTTCTTTTAATAAAAGTACTATTGTTAGCACATACATTTTCAATTCAATATTATTACATGGTTTAAATAACATAACAGATGACTACCCATTTTCTGACATTCAACAAATACGAATTCGAAAACATCTAGGCAAAAGCATGAAACAATTGTGCAAATATAAGTATAATAATTTAATAGTGTCAAATGAGTAAATTTCTTCTTTGCCACGAGTTTTTTTTAAAAGAAATCATCTGCCAAGTGAAATGATTGATTATGATTTTCAACAATTTTCAACGGACTCCTTTACCGCATACAATTTTAATCCATTGGTGGTTGACGTCAAACGCCGTAAACAATATTAGCCGAGCTGGGGTTCGAACTCGCATCGCATGGATGGGAGAAGGTTAAACATGCTCAAATACAAATTACGGCTTCAAGTATTAACAATATTGTCTTTCAATTTGGCTTAATGACCTAGTTTTTGACCGGACATACCCATATTCGAATTGAGCCTACATATCACTAAAACAAAAATTCTGACAGTTTCAAGCCGTATAAAGAAATATTTCAGTTTGACCTTGCGACCTAGTTTTTGACCCGACGTAACCTAGTTTCAAGCTGCTGGAGAAAAAATGTGGTCTCTAGAGTGTAAACAAGATGTTCCTTTAATTCGGCCTAGTGACCTAGTTTATAACAGGACATTACCCTTTTTTTTTTTTAACTTAGCCTAGATATTATCAAGACAATTATTCTAACAATGTTTCAACATGCTTAAGTTTTAAAAAAAACCAAGAGAGCCATGAGGGCCATTGAACCGCTCACCTAAAGATTTTTTTAAAAAGTTTTGTCTATATGAATATAAGGAAAAACAGCCAAGCCCCTGGCGGCCATGGTTTTTAACCAATCAACATGGCATGAAGGAATTTAATAGAGGCTCACCAAGGAACTTTTCTACATAACTATCTGAAGATCAGCCATACACGTTTAAAGGAGAAGATTATATAAGTTTCCACTATAGCCATACAAGGCAAAAAAGCTCTTGTCGGCCATGTTTTTTTACCAATCAACATGGCTTGAAGGATTCTGTCCGAGGATCACCCAAGTAAAGTTTCTACAAAATAATTTGAAAATCCGCCAACCAGTTTGGGAGAGGAAGAATTTTGAAGTTTCTTTCGTTTGGTTGCCATGGAAACCAGAATTCTACATGGGTCCCAACAATTTGAAAGAATTCTTGTGCGGCCATTTAGAGGATGCTTTCTGTGAAACTGTTATGCCCAATTGACCCACTGGTTACTGGGGAGAAAATGTTGACGGACGCATGACAGACATAGGGCGTTCTCAATAACTCACATTGAGCACTTCGTGCTAAGGTGAGCTAAAAAGGCCTCCAGAGTGTTAACGAGATTTTCCTCAATTGACATTGTGACCTAGTTTTTGACCTGATATCACCCAGTTTAAAACTTAGCCAACATCTGATGGAGATGTATGTTCTGATAAAATGTTGTTGACGACTCCAAAAACGACAAAGACAAAATATGATCACAATAGCCTACCTCGATCACAGCTAAGAATAAAAAGACTGCAAATGTTCCAAGTGGTTCCTTTCATTTATTACGTCCAAAGACTTGTGAAGACAATTACAGAAGTATCGGATGTACCGCTTTTTTTTTATTGCATTGGTTAATTAAGATGTCCGCGGTCAACTGTTTAACACCACAATACAACTCATTGTCAAGTCACATCCCATTATCCACAAAAAGGTCAAATCGTTACAAAGATGTAATATTTGAATCTAAATAATTGCTAAAAATACATATTCTGCAGACCCCATTTTGGCGGCAAGTGTCAACCAATCCAGGTTTGATCCCTTGTAGGGTTACACCAATGTATTTTCGTTGAATTGAGATCCCCCACATGTGGGGTACATCTAGTGTTAGCACGCTCTGGTGATTTTAATGTTATTCAAAGCTTAACTTCGCTGAAGTAGCAAACGTTCAAAGCGATGTGTTTTGGTCTGATTTTAATGAGATTGGATAAAATGTAAATTTGGATGAATCTAAGATTGAAAAGGTTTTTTTCTAAAATTTGATTAAGTGACAAGTTTCATTGTAAATGCTGATATACAGTACATATACAATGTTAGTTCAAGAGGATATCATGCTGTGGTGATCCTAAGTGAGATTGGTGTGTTCTCTACGGTCGTGAGCATGATCCATGCACTTTTAATCAAATCCATCCAACCATCATTTGGAAACGGCTCTGGACCGACGAAAATAAACAAATACTAGAAATACTGTGAATGCAAATCTCACTGGAGAGTTCAAGCCGTTTAGGAGGAGTAGCGCTTACAAGAAATTACAAGGTATGTGCACAGGAGTCCCTCGCAGGTAACCTCTTAGTTGAATTATCTTCCCTTTGAAGGAGAAAAATCTTCCTTCATGCATATATTCATATAATGTGTAGCCTTCATATACAGTTGGAATCAAATCAACTAAGCCCTTAAGGAGGAGTAGCGCTTACAAGGCATGTGCACAGG
>JAUELF010263138.1:0-11232 GCA_031471495.1 Clinocardium nuttallii | reverse complement strand
ACTTAAGTTTAAGAGATTTATTTTCTTAGGTAAGGGAATAAAAATAAGATTTCTTAAATTTGAGGAAAAACTTAAGAACCTACTGGAATACGGCCCCGGTGCAGATTCTCCGTTTGTCACAATATTTTTCAAAATAGTTTGCTGTTGAGGCCTTAGAACATGTCTATATGTGGAAAAGGGTTAACGAATCAACTGCAGTATTTTCCATTATGTTTTCAAAAGTGGTTTGCTCCATATATATGTCAAACAATGTATGCAATTGGGAAAGGGTAAAAATGGTTTATATATTTTGTTCATATTATTCGCATGACATGACAAGATAGTTAATAGTTTAAATTTCCATATGAATCAAATAAATGTAATGAAAAATAGGTAAAAACTTAGTGTATATAACAATGAATTTTTTTACAGAATGGTTACTTGAAGTGTTACTATTTACCTAATATAACAAGTTTTTTCTGTATTTTAATTAATTAAGGGTGTAAGTTAACAGAACAATAATTTATTTTTAATATATATGTATGGTTGTGTGTATATTTGAAATCATTGGTTCAAAATAAAGGAAAGATTCTTCAATTCCATACACTTCTCGATTCTTGCAATGTTTTCCAAAGTCATCTTCTTCAAAGGCATCACAGTCTTTTAGTAACACAAATGTAATTTTCATAAATAATGTCTGCTATTTCAGTGAAGCGGCTAAAGGTACCGATGCCATTGTGCCTGTTAGGAGTGATGAAACTACCCAACCTGGCGAATGAGTGATCATATCAGAACCAAGTAAGTACATGTATAGATATATTAAAAACTGTTTTAAGTCATTTATATCAATTTTTTATTTTAAGGATGTTCTTAGAGATAAATGGCTAATTGCTGAAGATAAATGATACATGCATGTATAAAGTATTTTTTGTAGAAAAGAACAATGTTTAGCTCTTCTGGCTGCCAGAAGGGCGTATGTCGTGGCGATTTGTCCATCGTCTGTGCGTCCGTGCTTCCGTAAACAATTTATTGTTAACATGTGTTGTAGTATCTACTTTGATTGGCGCTAAGTGCCCACCCACTGACCAATCAACATGTGTCTGTTATTAGTCATGGTTCCATACACTGTATAAGATAAAAACTCTTATCGACATTAGAGATTTCAATTGACTTAGCAACTATTTATAACTTGATTGTCGTTTCATAAATATGTAAATAAACCAACTCTTTATTAAACATATTCTTATTTGTATTATCATTAACCAATAATACAACACATGATACAGTCTTTTTTTTTAATTGTACTTCTATCAAACCTATACAGTAGTTAGATATCTATGAGAGCTCGGTTATTTTCTTAAACCAGCCAGATCCGCCCATGCATGACTGGATTATGGCCCTTGAAATTGTCAAAATTGCTATAATAGAGCTTGTTAACACAAATCAGTCTTTAATTTTGATTGTATCTCACTCAAACTTGTACAGTAGTCAGATATCCATGAGAGCTCGGTTCCTTTCTTAAAGGTGATATCCGGAGATTTTTATTTACAGATTTTATAATAATATATGATAATTTAAACCAAAATAAACTGTTTTAGTAACCCAAAATATCCGAATTATGATTTTATTTACATTTTTCGAATTACAAATTCCAAGTCCCAAATAAATAGCACATGGCTTACATCCCTTGATTTTAGCTTCACTAGAGTAACTCCCCTTTGAATTATGACGTAATAGGTCACCTCGAGATTACAAACGGTAAACAGGTTAAATGTAAACTACTGGAAATCATGGATTTTGTGATAGACAGCGATCTTAGTGATCGATCAAACATTGGAATTAACGAATCTGGAATAAGACACGTTTTGTATGACTCATTTAAACAATCTGCCTCAGGAGATCCAAGCAGCGGCGAAGAAAGCGAATGTGATCCTGTTCGATGTCATCGGGGATGAGATTCCAGACGTTTAAATATGGTAAGATTTTTATGCATTTTATGCTCAAACATTATAACGGAAGAATTTATATAAATATATTTAATGTGTAAAGTTATTAGAAAAATAAAATGTACTGCTGTGTTTTAAATAAGAATAATGACATTAATGGCGGCCGAATGATTTCTTACTAAATGTAAGGTCTTTTAATATGTTGTATCGAGCCATCATAAGTCTATTACCATGATGTTAGTGGTTTAAATATGTTTCTGTCCTCGATGTTTCATTGTAGGCTATTTTTGTTTTCTGTTAGCAAGAACAATGTAGTAATGTGTTCCTTTCCCGTTTGGTACTCGTTCCAAACACATTTGAAAACGTGTACGCGGCGGTGTCAAAAAAGTCATATTGAAGTCTGTATTTATGAAGTTTTAATGACTGATGAATGAACATTGAATGATTGAACATTTCAAACGGTGAAATTGATAATTTTGAGTAGCATCTCCATTTTTTTCAACATTTCTAATCTAATGACACCCTCCATGTATTTGTTTATTCTTTCTTAAACGTGACTTTCAGAGTTTGATAAACACAATATATATGAATAATCCATATTGTACTCCTTTTTAATTTCAGAAGTTTTTGTGGGAACTGTATTGACATGCCAACGTTCACAGTAAAATACTTCAAATCATCTAATGTGATTGACCATGGTGACAGCAAAGCAGATGTTTAATACATCATGATGGGTTCATTGTGAACTGTCTCAATGTGTAAGTTTTCATTCTTATAAATATGAATGCTATCCGTCACTTTCTTTCAACTCAAGTCATAACATGGGAAGGAGTTTTTTGTGACATTCCTCAATGTGACCATATTCATAGATCTAATTAAAGACAGTATTGTCTTTGTCAGCAATATGAAACACGGTGTTAGTGTTATAATTTCCTTTTTCTGCTTGGATCGCGAGTTCGAATCCCGGCTCGGCCAACATTATTTCCGACATTTGACAAAAGTCAATGCGACATGCGACATTTGTCTTTCACCAATGGGCTTAGTCTATGTGGAAAAGCAGCCAGTTGCTTGGAAAGAATGTTGTGTGTTGTACTGGTGTGAGGAAACCAGGAAACACATGAGTAGGTGAACTGGCCGCCGTGATATGACTGAGATCGACGAAAATATGGTATCAATCAGTTTCCAGTAACCATCGTTATCCAAAACATTATCCAAAACATTACTTACATCAGGTTTGAGATGCTTGGATGACGAAATTCTAGTATCCAGCGTTGAACTATTGTAAACTGTTTTGTTTATAATTGGTTTAAAGTAAACAAGAAAGAAATTAGTTGGTAATATGAGTACGCGATTTAACTATATCTTCCAAGGAAGGAGATCTTTTAAATGTACAAGACGTACAATCTATGCACTACCATGCATAAAGATTGATTGATTGTGTTTTATCGCTGTTTTCAACAATGTTTCAGTCATATCATGGCTGTCAGTTAAGCCAGTAATGCTTCCTCTTACCAGTACTCCACACAATAGACGTCCAAAGCAAATTGATGCTGGGGATCGACGTGAATTAATAAAATGTGCGAATGGGAAAATGATAAGTGTTATACAATTACGTTTTGCAACGTGAGTGAACGGGTTTCTTTAACAAAATTGGTCCATAAATTCCCAAAATTGCTCATTTGTTCACTGATCAAAGCCCAGATAAGATCATAAAATACATTTATATCTAAACTAAAGATATGCTGAATGATGTTATCACCAGTATTTGCAATACCATATAAGTACATGCGTTTTGAAAATACATACCCCTTTCCCACATACAATAATTTATTTTTTACAGCAGTCGACTTCTTTGAAAACCCTATGAATTAACATGGACACTCTCTATAAATGAAAGTATACTTTTGTTTTGAGCAATTTCTCCTTTTGTCACAATGTTTTCAAAACTCATCCGCTGTCAGAATGCGTCTTCAAGTGGGAAAGGATAAATGTCAATGTTATATGGTCTCAGTTGTCTAGTATTAAAGGCATCTGCTTCGATCCACTCTTTTGGGGAATATATATATATATATTTATATTTTTAAAAAGGTTCTCACTTCTCAAAACTTTATTTTTTACAAGTTGTCTACTGCAATGGTGTTAAAAGACATTTATATCAGGTAGAGGGTTAAACAAACTACTATAAATTCCTGGTACGGTTATCTTCTTTTAACATGAATGGCATTAAACGTTGCGACTACACCTCAAGGGATCTAAAATAACCAAATCTTCCGATTAATTATATTTATGACATTTATATCCATCTAAGATAATGATATATCGGTGAAAGAGAATTCATAACCGTTGATTTACATTTTATTAACACCAGTGAATTAAACTACCTATAATCTCGTACACAATTGCGCATGCGTGCTCCTCCCTTTTCCACGGACTATTTTAAGACTGACGTCATGCAGGTAGAATTCCACAAAAGAGTAAATTAGGCCACGCCTCATCCGAAAATATGCGCAAAGTAGGTAAAAAGACAAACAATAATCCCCAGTAAACATAAAATATGGTGGAAGTCGCGTAACGAAAAATTTAATGTATTACAACAGATAACAATGAAATGTAATTAACGGATTATTCAACTTATTTTTTCAAAGATTAGAATATAATTCACTCGCGGTCTTGTGAATTATATTCTTATCTTTGAAAAATAAGTATACACATAGCCCAGCCATGTACACTTTATATCACTTCCACTTTTTGAAGAAAATGTACCAAATACTGGTAGTAATGGTTTCCATCCTTGATGCCCAGGGTAGGGTAAGCATTACGACTGACTGTCTGATGTCATGATACATGATAACTATGTACTCGTACTTTACCAAGGAAACGCCGTCATATAAATAAACAATCATAGAAAGCGTCCCAAAACAAGAGTAGATGAATATATTGAAAAAATTACATGCATATGTAGATAAAATAAGTCTTCTATGAGATACAGAAATTGTTGAAGTTGGATATTCATCCAAACTGGACTTGAATGTATTGTTTAGATTTGAACAGTACCATACCGACTTGTTTTCGTGCTCTCAAGTGATATTGATGTGTTGTTTTATATTTGTTTCGTTTGACTGAAGAAATTACTTTATAGTAAATTGATGTATGTACTAACAAAATACAAAGAATTAAGAAATTCTATGGTTGGGAAATGTTTGGTGAAATAACTGTAGCATACGCCTTTTATTTGAAATGATGTAAAATAGTACTGTATACTTTTCAATGCATGGTAAAGTGGTCTTATTTCACAAATCACACATTGCAACTGTCTCAGGTATTTTGTCAGTTTTCTCTCGTTTTCGGAAACTGCACACATACTTTGTTGAAATGGATAACACGAGATTGTCTGGTACAGCTCTGTTTGTCTTTGGTCTGGTCAATAAACTAGATATCAACCCAACCACTATGGTGACAAACATAATCATTGCTGGGAAATAGCAATACGAAATAGAATAAAGTATATCGACACCAGTTATGACTGGTTCTGTTGATTGTTCAGTTATTTCACTAGGAATACTTGTGGTGGCCGTTATATTAAACGTTTCTCGAGAATATATCGCAGATGACATTGATATATTTAATGAGATATCCGTGTTATTCACACCAAAGCAGCGGTATGTTGGCCGAGTGCTAGCCAAGGAGTAACCTTTCTACCTTGGGAGAAATTATAGCCCCCGGATATCCAACCTCCAAATAACAGACCAGCAATAGCGCCGATCATGACTCCTTTACGGGTAGTAAATCTCACAAAGCTGTTATCGGTGTATTGATTGAGGCAAGGATAGTGACAGCTATCTGTGTTAACGGACCTTTGGTGTAACCTATAATAATGGCAATTAGTCCACAGACTATCCCGGTTAAAAGAACTATGAACTTTGATAAGTAGTAATGGAGGGGGATCTGGTCAACTGCAAGTCTGAGAGTCCCACCGAGTAATGCTTAACAACATCTTCAGATAGTACGGCTGAAACACTGCTGAGTAACGAGGAAATGGTGCTGAGTGAAGAAATAAACCGGACACACCCCTGGTTGTTTGGAACATGTCTATAACAGTGTATGATATGATTTGATTTGGATTCGAAATTAACCCAGCAGCTAGAGGATCACATCCCTTTTTATCAAAGTAAGCAAAGGCTAGCAGACCTTCATACAAAACAACCGCATCTATGATGAAAAAACAGGGCAACGCAATCCACATAACCTTTTTAGCCTCCTGTTTTGAACAAGTAGAGTTTATGCGCTGAACAGTGGGTTGTTGGAAAGCCAAAGCAAATGCATTGATGCAACTTCCAATAAACAGTGTCCAAAATGTGTGACGGATCATAGGATCGGGGTCAAAATTTACGAGATCCGTGCGCCCTGATTGTTGATTGATAGCTATCACTTTCGATATACCACCCACTTCAATGGTTCCCTTTATGACAAAATATGCTATGGCCGCAATCAAAATAATCGCTTGGACAACATCTGTTGCAATGACAGCCTTTAGCCCTCCGAGGGCAGTGTAAAGCACCGATATGGTGGTCATGCCAACTACGAAAAGCCATGTAGGTATGCCAGTCACTGAATCTAGGGCGGTGCCAGCTCCATACAACACAACGCCTGCATATGACACCATTGACAAACAGCTTAGACATGTTGTAAAGCGTCTTATATCCGAGTGACCGTAGCGTACCTCCAAATATTCATATACACTGGTAATTTTCAAACTGTAGAAGAGCGGTATAAATATCCATATATATCCATACTACTATCCGATATATGTCCCGATTAGAGCCCACCAGTATATAAAGCCGTGTACGTACACTTCAGCTGGATAACCGAGGAAGAAAATTGACGATTGGAAAGTGACCAATAGGGATAAAGCTACAGGTAGAGCTTTTAACTTTCCGTCAGCAAGATGGTATCTGAATGCAGACGTATTAGTACGTAGTCTGTTGTACTGATTGTGACTCTCATTGTTATATTTCCTTTGGTTTAATGTTTATCACTGTTCCTCCTTCTTAAATACGAACCATCTTAAATGGTAACATTAAGTCATGCAACGTCGAGCACATTTCAGTATATCTATTTCAGTCAAATCAGTTAAATAATCACGTATACCTCTGGTAGTTCGATGCACATGATTGCTCATACGTGCAATGTTATATATATCCATCTTTGAAACTGAGTGTTTAATACCGCTATCAACATTCATGTCACGGCGTTAATTTCACCTTTCCATAGGTTTCTTTGCTTTCTCAGATCATTACTCCAAACAACAGTCCTTCCAAGCAACTCGGTGCTTTTCCACATATACTGTTAACACATCGGTTAGAAAATAATACATTTTTTTGAATTTTGATTTTGTCAAACGTCGGAAATAATATTGCCTGAGTTGGTATTCGAACGCACAACCCCTTGATTGACAACCCGCAATGCTACAGCCAGAGCTACAGGGGCTCCGTTTTGTTATATTTTTAGATCCCTTCTCGGGACAGGCTTTTTGTTTATATACCTTTATTATGTATTCTGTTAAACATGTTTAATGGATATGCGTATGTATGATTTAATACCAAATAAAGATATATTATGTTATGTTATATTGTAAACATATCAATTTTACGATGACATTCTGTTTTATATACATATATTTGTAATAGTTGAGTATACGTTCGTCTTTTCCAGCAATTAAATGAACAAACACATCATTTATATTAGTCTTAACCTATCATTGTCGTTCATTGGTATGTATAAACAATTAATACCGGCCCCAAAAATGTCAAAGTCCAATCAATCAATCAATCAATCAATCAATCAATCAATCAATCAATCGTTGCTTTCTGTCAAACTGTAAGGTTTGTATTCTTAACATTAAATGATTCATAACTGGTGTCTGTCTTGTGCTATTGAGAAAATATTTTGTTTAATTGTAAATAGAAGTCAAATATCAATTTTTAATTATTTTAATTTTATAAGTTATTGTTTTGTATTCCAGTTATACTGTTTATGTATCCGTCTCCGATCTAGTCTTGCTGGTTGTTCCCGGATGAATCACACATACTCCCATCTAGCCTTTCAATCTATGCCGATTGTTCCCGGATAAATCTCACAGCCTCAGAATGAGCCTCCTTACACGATTCTTTGAATGCAGCTGCAAAGTAAGAAAGGGGGCAAATAATGATAAATATTCATGATTGGTGTAGTATAGAAAGGGTTAGTTATGTTTATCAGTTTATCAGGATTAGTTATGTAGTTACAAATTGTCCAACTCGTGCAACGACACACACACATTACAGAATTTAACAAATATGAAATTAAAAGCTTTTAAATAACTTTAATTAGTTAAAATCTTATATCATAATATATATAACAGTAGCCAGGTTGTTGATTTGATTGTTTTATAATTCATGATGTAACTAGAAACGGGTCGCTGACTATCGGTTTTGGAGATTGACAGGTTTTCGATAGCGTCACTCGGCGAGATGTAAAACCATGTGCGATGACTCAATGAAGCAATCGTAATAACCTCACGTCGTGCTTTTTTTGTACACAACATGCGCGTATAACCGCGTATATAACCGTGTGCGATCATAACAGACTGTCTACGAAAACGTGTGTTACCTAAACACTGCCGTGTGTTCCATAGTAAACACAACGTAAACACGTTTACGCTATGCCTATCAAACGGAACGAAATCTACCTGTTTTATGAATGAAAACCGGTAGAACAAGGTTTGGTTAACCGACAGATGCACGCTTTTTTGACGAAATCTATATAGTTTTGAGTTTTGTGACTATGGAACACAGGGCTGATGTGCAGAGAACCACATCAATCCACGACCAGATATGTCAATACATCAGAACACCATGATGTAAGGCTAATTGATTGTTTGGTAATTTACGCAGCTTTCAACAATTTTTCAGCGTTATCACGACGTTTCCTGAGTACGTTACCACTTCTTATCCATTTATCCTGCCGCAAGCCGGTCAGTCGTTATGATAACCCCGCAACCCTGAGCGCCAAGGAGGTTGCCATTATTCTAAAGTCTTTGGTATGACCCGGCCAGGGATGGAACACGCGACCAATATGTACCCAAATACTGGATTGCTTACGTTCTGACAAGAGAAGGTTAAACAACATTCTTAATCGGAGTGATGCCTCGAACATCTTTGAAGATTTCAAAGTGTCCACTTTTGAAACATTGTGACCAAAGACACAATTTCATCTTTTGCAACATTGTTTTCAACATTTTAAAATATCAAAACTTTTGTTTACATATTTTTCTCTGGAATATATCAAAGTCGTCGGCTGCAATTTGTGTTGTATGTGGGAAAGGTTTAATAAAAACATACCACATAGACTCCAAAATGCATGCGGAACACCTTTGATCGTGACAAGCCTCGATGGTACTCCAGCTTCCTCAAGCTTTCTGTAATAGCCTGTCAAAAGAAATAAAAATTACTCCAAGTCAGGCGCACATGAACAACAAGAAGAAATTGCAAAGATATGTTATGTGTTGACAAACTGCGTTCAAAGTCGTCTGCTGCAGAAATGTCGTATGAGGGAAATGGTTAATTAATGTGCTTACCGTAGCAGCCGTCACGTAAAGGATCGAGTTCAGCAACAATCAATAATGTAGGTGGCAGTTTGGTGAAGTTTTTGTTCAGTATGGGTGAAGCTCGAACATCTCTCCTGTCTACGTCAACAAAATACTGGGCACCGAACCTGCAGTTAGACAGGTTTAAACCTTTCCCACTTACAATAAATCTGCAGCAGACGACTTTGAAACACGCCCGCTAAAATATGTACAAAAGCTTTAAGGGGAATTAAAAGTATTGAATAGATTTGAAAACATTGTGGCAAATGGAGTAATAGCTCATAATGCCACATTTTTTCAAAAGACTTCTGCTGCAGAAAGCGTTTTTTTGTGTGGAAAGGATTAGAAGTCGGATTTTCAGAGCATTCCGCATTGAAAATAGGTACAATTATAAGAAACAAAATTTAATTTCAAGAAAATAGAACTTGTCTAGACACAAAACCCGATCTCTTTAACAATTTGTCTCATTTTCACTCTTTTGACAATTCACCTTTGCTGATCAAAGGTCGCCTATATGCGAAAAAAGTAAATATGCATTCATTCCATACTCTGTTAGAAATAAAGCATGCGATAAATGCGCCTGTTTCACCAGCCGTTCTGTATAATCGAATCGTTATATATTTTCTTAAATTTCAAATTTCCGTTTAGCTTCACCACTACTGTTTTGGCAATTAGGGAAAATGCCTCATACAAACAAAGAATACGAATCTAAATTGTAATAAATTAACTTTTTGTTGAGTACGATCAGTGCTCGTTAAAATCACCCTCTCCCTCATATAGACGCTTTATGACGCCTCTGCAGCAGGCGGCTTTTTGAAAAGATAGTGACAAAAGAAGAAATTGCACAAAACGTGCAATTTCTCATTTTGCCACAATGTTTTCCACTTTTAGTCATAGGTTAACAATTCAATTACAGAGATTTTCTATTTTTTGACAAACTATGTTCAAAGTCGTCTGATGCAGAATTGTCGTATGAGGGAAAGTGTTAACCTCTATCTATTCTGACGCTGTATCTGCCTGCTTATGACATCAAGTCTATACGTGAAATAAGCCTAGCATAATCTGAATTGTGTTAACATGGACTCGATACGTTACCACTGGTTGTAACCGGCAATTCAATATTTCGTTTGTGTTCTTTTTTAAAGTGGGTTATATGTTTGTTTTATTAGAGTTTAACGCCGTTTTCAACATTATTTTAGTTACATCACGGCGAAAATGTGGGATATAAATGAAATAGCATTGTGAGAAAAACTGATGGTTGAAAGTTTATTTACCAGTTTATAACAGGTGTAGATAATACCGGACCGTCTTCAAATTCTTTGACGGATGGAAATGTAAACGTAGAGTCGACGTTAGGGTAGATGAGGACCTGTCCAAATTATACAATCATTTACCTATACACCATACAGTCAATAATTTACATATAAACCATACAGTCAATCATTCACATAAAAACTAAAGGTCAATAATTCACATATAAACAATACAGTCAATCATTTACATATAAACAATACAGTCAATCATTTACATATAAACCATACAGTCAATAATTCACATATAAACAATACAGTCAATCATTTACATATAAACCATACAGTCAATAATTCACATATAAACAATACAGTCAATAATTCACATATAAACAATACAGTCAATAATACACATATAAACAATACAGTCAAT
>JAUELF010263127.1:0-11233 GCA_031471495.1 Clinocardium nuttallii | reverse complement strand
CAATAAACCACTGAGTGTCACGTTGACTACTTCTGATGGTAGGATTGAATACGGAACAATTTCGTGATATGTGTGTTTCTTCGCAAGGTGTCTATACGCCGCTTTTAACCATGTTCTAGTTATATTACGATGTTTCCTGGCTATGTTACCAACACTATTGGTCCATTTATCCTGACACCAGCTAGTCATTCTTATTGCTTACCCCATAATTCTGATCGCCAACGAGGGAAATTAATTTTCAATTTGTTTTTCGTTATTGAGGTATTTCGCCATTTTCAGCATCATTGCAGTTATGTCACGGCGACAGTTCACTTATGCATGCCCCATGGAAAACAAACCAGTACAGGCTAAGATTTATGCCTTGGTCAGAAAACATCGACTACATGAACATGATATATTAGAAGTTATAAACGCAGACAATACATTTATTCAGGACAGTATTGCGTTCGTTTCTAAATGTAAACCAGTCCATGTGAATAAGGACAAAATGTTCTTTCAGAACGGTGTAGGTCCGAAGCTACATCGACTCCGACAAGAATATACACATGATCACAGAAGCTTCTTACACACGTGTATACTAAATGTGTCAACGTTGTAGATCTAATCCAGCGTATGGAAGGTATAGTTAAGGTCACAAAAACAAACGTGTACTTTTTTCAATTGGACGGGTTCATATTATCGAGTTCTTGAACACCGTCCATCGGTCTGATATAATAGAAACTAAGTACTCGTGAAAAGAAACATGTGTTTATTCAAGGAAAAGCATGACACGCTGAATATATGTACATTTATTTATTGATACACATAATGATCGAACTAATAGACTAATATGATCTTTACACTGATTCCCATTATACTACTTGCATGTTCAACTGTCAAGCGTTTTAAGAACATATATAATATCGTGTCAGTTAAAAATAGGTTGTGCTAGAAGTCCGAATTAGTCAAGTGAAAAAGAATCCACCAAGGCCGATCGCTAACATGTAGCATGGGGATTTGAAACCGGGCATCCCGGTGTCGAACCCAGTTCGACAATGGTAATGGAGGTGTGTCCTTGTGCAAGGCACATTTCAAAATCCAGTACTGGTTTATTTATCAAGGGTTCATGAATAAATGTGCTCTGGTCGTGGTAAAATGGAAATCATGTCGAAAACGGCGTTACACTTTTTTAAAGGAACAAACAAGGAAAAGCCATTATTTAGTTATGTTGCAAGAAAGAGTTGCTCCTAATGAGAAATTTCTTCTTTGTGCACAATGGTTTCAACTTTTTTAAAGTAACTATTTCTCTGTTTACAGAGTAGTTCGGTCTGTTTGCTTTATACTTGTATGATGTGGGCAAGCGTTTTAACTCGCACATCTTACTACATGAGAAAAGGCCGAATTATTCTGCATACATATTATTAAATATGCTCCAGAACAACCACATATAGTAGTTGCTAAAAAGCTCATCCATGGCTTCGTAAGTTTACTTTTCGACCGAAGTGAATTAAACGTTTAAGTGACTAATTCGAAAGTGCAGATCAAGTTCAAAGGCACATGTTTATCTAAATATAAATAGTCGCATACAATTAACGACTAGTTACCATGGAAACCATCTCATACAGGTATGCACATTCTTATGCGTTCCCTTTGTATTTCTTTGTAGTTTTTTTAATACATGTCCCTTCAAATTATGGCGTTACGTCAACATCTGGTGCAAAATGGCGTAACAGCCTCACCTATTCTAAAATGATATTTGTCTTTACATGTACATGTAGTTATGTATGCTGACTATTCTGGCTCAAGTATAAATGAGTGCAGTATGTTTAATGCCGTCTGAAATAATAGTGACGCCGAGCGTTATATGCAAAATGACGTTAACCCTTTCCCACATACAGACACTTTTTCACGCCTTTGCAAAAGTCCACTTTTGAAATAATTGTAGCAAAGTTTTGCCAAAACTCTATTCAATAATAAACTATCATTTATAGAGATTTGATATATTTCATATTTGATAATTTAAAAGTCGCCTGCTGAAGATTTATTGTATGTGAAAAGTGTTAACGTTTCGACCTATTATATAATGTTATTTGCCTTTAGTAATGGATGCTGACTTATTTTGCTCAAGTATACACATAACAAATGAGAGCAGTATGTTTATTTCCTTCTGCAATAATAGTGTATGTTTAACCCTTTCCCTCATATAGACGCTTTCTGACGCCTCTGCGGCAGACGGCAATTTCTCCTTTTGCCACAATGTTTTCCAATTTTAGTCATTTGTTATACATTCAATTATAGAGATTTTCTAATTTTTGACAAAATATGTTCAAAGTCGTCTGCTGCAGAATTGTCGGATGAGGGAAAGGGTGAAGTAAGTATGCAGTTCAACAGGATAGTTAAGCACATATTATGTTTTGAAATATCGACCTTATTCGATCAAGAGTGTTGCTATAGGTAGGAACACGAATAATTGAAGTTACGTCTAAAAGTTTTATTGTGCAATAATCCATGTCCTTAGAGGTTTTCATTTCTAGAACAAGGCCTGCTGAATTCCTGTCCAAATCCTCGAATCCACTGGTTGGCTAGCCACTTGTTTCCGACAATCACCGGACAGCCACCATGGACCGTTCTTTCATCCTCCATTCCATTACGAAATGTGTTGTACCAGAAAAGTGCGTTACCCTGGAAATAAAGTAATAACCGTAACGGGGCGTGCCAAGTAAGGCTGGTTACGGAATGTGTTGTAGCAGTAACACACGTTACCTTTTACGTTACTGTTTACGGAAAATAAGATTCATCATGTAATGTGTAAGACAAGTCAGACTAAATACGAAATGCATTGCACCAGTACATTTGTATTCGTCCCGGATTATTCATATCAAGTAAGACTGGTTACGGGTGTTTTGTACCAGTACATTTGTATTCGTCCCGGATTATTCATGTCAAGTAAGACTGGTTACGGGTGTTTTGCACCAGTACATTTGTATTCGTCCCGGATTATTCATGTCGAGTAAGACTGGTTACGGGGTGTTTTGTACCAGTACATTTGTATTCGTCACGGATTCTTCGTGTCAAGTAAGACTGGTTATGGGGTGTTTAGCACCAGTAACACATGTTACCCTTAACGTAAAGTAAGATCCGTCAAGAAATATGTAAGTAAAGTGATACTGGTTAAGGAATGCGTTGTAACAGTACAATTAGATTCGTCACGGATTGTGTTTGTCAGGCTAGAATGGTTACGGGAATGGTTCGTACCAGTGCAACACGCCGTTGCTTTTAAAGTAAAGAGAGAGAGAGATTCGTCACGTAATGTGTAAGTCAAGTAATATTAGTTACGGAAAGTGTTGTACAAGTAACACATGTTGCCTTTTACGTTACCCTTTTCTCATGTGTATGAAATAATGTTGACAACTGTTGAAGGATTATAGGAGTTCCAAAGACCCTCTTCTGCTTCAAAATGTTTCCGTTTTGTTTGAGAAAAGTAACAAAGGGTATACCGTACCGCTTTGGGAAACACAGCATCTGGAATCTTAGGGAACACGGTTGCTCCTCCAGCTTCAACATCCGATAACTGAAAAAAAGGTTTTACTTCCATAAAAGTTTAAACATGAACTTATATTGCGCGATATTGGAACTATGAAAGAAAGAAAGAGCATTCGCTACCAAATGATGATATAAAATTTGAAGTGGAAAAGTCCAACACTTGAAGTCAAGAATATTTGAGTTCTTGACTTACAGTAAATAGTGGTAAAGTCAAAAGCATTTAGTATCAATTTCTACTTTTCGGGGTACCCTTTCGAATAGTGTTCATGTCATGTAAAACACTAAGTCGGTAGGACAATTCAAGCAAAATCTTGATAACTTAAAGCCGTATTATAACTTGAGCATGTTGAACCTTTGTCAAAATGGACAAAGATTGAATATATGGGTTTAAATCTAGAAAACATGGCCAAATTGAAGAGAACACTTGTCAACATCCTAGTAGCCGTATTTTAGGTGTAGGTTATGTCGGATCAAAAACGAGTTCACTATGAAAATCTTGTTAATACTCTAGTATAATCTTACCTGACCGCACAATGAGTTATTGTGATTGGCTACGTTGTTGGAACAACTCTATGTTATATGACCAGACTAGGATCGAAACCTGGTCTCCCGTGCCCACGATGATAGTTGCATGTAATTATTTTGCTAACATTGTAATTATTTTGCTAACATTGTAATTATTTTGCTAACATTGTAATTTTGCAAGGATTGATATATGTTTATCGCCGTTTTTCACTGTACTCAAGTTATGTCAATGCAGATAGCTTGACTAACCATGTGACAAGGGAACCAGTTGTCTCCTGTAGTCCGTAGATGAATTGGAGCCAAGAAAAAACATGTTTAGAGGTGTGCATTGGTTGCAATAATATAAGAAAAGTATTGTTTAAAGCACAAATTCACGAAGTTGGTCGAAGACAAAAACAAGACACTTACATAAATCATAAACGTAGCTATCCTCTGATTTTTGTTGGCAGGATTGGGGAACTGAAACACAAAAACGAAACGATCCCGGTCAACAATATGACATAAATTTGACAATGATATCTTATGAAAACACTACACGTCAATTCATACGCATGCACGTACCCACACCCCATATATATATATATATATATAGAGAGAGAGAGAGAAAAATATATACTTCAACAACATACTCGTCTATTGAATTGTGTGTTTATGGCCCGTCCATGGTAAAATGGACATGTGGGTTTTTAAGAAAAATTCCGACCCATATCAGCCTTTGCATTCGCAGTCAGATCAAGAAATCCATTGTTATTATAATATTCACAAAACCGTATAAGAAGCCCCTTTCACTTTATCTTTCTTTATCTGATAGGACGGAGCAAACGTATTGCATTATTGATTGTTTGGTGCTTGCCGGTGCTTTTAACAATGTTGCAGTTATATCATTGCGATTCCTAGGTAAGTTACAGGTTGTTCTGGTCCGTGTATCCTGGCACCAGCCAGTCAGAGGTTATTCTAATCCTTCAATCCCGGGCGCCAAGGATGGCAGCCATTACTACAGCTATTACTGATCCGAACATACATAAATGATTAGACATGCCTATGTGTACCTGTCATCAGGATAAACGAATCAGTAGTACTGGTAACTTACACAGGACACGCCATGATATAACTGGAAATCGGTCGGTTGCTGCAAATATGTTGTTTGTGGAAAGAATTAAGAAAACACTTACGTAGCTTTTAGGATAGAAGTCTGTGTGTTGCTCATACATACCCCCAAGACCGTAATTAGAGATCTAAAATAGATAAAGAAAAATATAGACTTTTATTCTGGTACCTGACGTACTAAAGTCAATTCCATAATCACTACAGAGTATGTTTGGAATCAATACATAAATACTGCAGTGAACTTCTTTTGCGTTTTGCTTCAATGTTTCAAATGATATTGTAATCAGCAATAGCATTGCCTTTGGTCATTTACAAAACAACTGTTTGGAAAAGACAGAGGTAATGCATAAATACAAACACATATATACCAATACAAACAATTCAACGATAATATATATTTAAGAAACACCAATATCATCAAGACTATTACATCTATTTAAATAGCTTTCTTAATGTATTTAACAAATTAGTATGGTTTCGCTTTTGTCTTCACCCCTACTGTCTTCATTAATTGTAAACGACTTGCAGGGTTTCCTTGCTAACAATAATAACATAACTGGTATAAATATTACTAAATGCTCACATTGTGATAACATTAACGAGTTTCTAAAATTGTTTGTGCTACTTTATGCAGATGATACTGAACTGAAAAGTGAATCGCCTAACGATTTACAACATTCTCTACCACTATGAACGAGGCGAAACTTTAGTTAGAAAAGTTTTGACTTAGAAAATTACTTTAATGTTATTACGAAGTACAACTTGAGAAAACACATGATTCGCAGGCGCTTAAACTCCAATCATTTAGACATTTAACAGGGAATATTTAATAATACTATCAAAGAAAGGGAAATATAAAAAATATGTAATCAAAATGTAGTTGACCCATAATTTCATTTTCTTTTAAGATGTTCAAAATATATTTCTTTTACTACTTAGGAAATGTAACATTTATGATGGCCTTTATAAACGTACAAAAGTTACGTTATTTCGCAAAATTCGAAGTGTTAATGCTCGTGAGATTTTTGAAAAGATGGATGTTCGGACGTTTGTAAGGAATAGCATTCTAATAAGTAATGCAACTCATCTCCAATCAAGTTATTAAGGTCACACAAGGACAGTGTTTAGCCTGTGTGTTATTCTGTCCCAGGTTGATATTTCTGACAACTTTTGATGAGTTTCAAAACTTTAACTATACTATTTATAATCTACAGTTCTGCACCTTTAACGACGGGAGACATAATAATGTAAAACATGTGTACGAAGAAACAAACCATTATACCTGAAGAGATTCGAACGAAGACAAGTCAAACTCCAATGACGTAAATGCTGCAATCCTTTCTACAATGGGTCGGCACTCACGGATCAATTGTTTAAATGACAAAAACATGCTATGAAAAGAAAGAACGTTCACAGTTAATTAAAACAAGGCATCTAGTACTTGGTAACGTAAGGTTTAAGTTAGAATTACTGATTGTATGAGCTATTGAGTTTTGTTTAACACAGTTCCCAGTCATAAGACTGCTGCCAGTTCGCCGTCTGATATGTTTCTTTGCTTTCTGACACCAGTTCTCCAACTAACAGGGTTTTTTTCTAATTAAATAATTGGTGATAGCCCATTGCTTCTAACGTTGGTCTATGATGGAGTTTTTTGAGCCGTGATCTCACTGCGGAAATCAACCTTGACGAGAATATAATGCGGTTTGGAACAGATTTGCCGGTGCTTCCATATTAAGGATTATCTAGAGACTACCAACATATATGAACTTTACTTACGCCTGTGACACTCTGTCCGTCGATGGTACTTGTATCCCGGTCTTATCGTCAACGACCAGTGCTCGCTCCAACTGTAATAAAACAAACAAACATCACTATTCTGACGTTAGTTTATCCATGAAGTTACATTAGGTTGAATCATAAAGACAGCCAAACCTTATCGAGAGATAATAAGTGTTATTTTAGTATGTATATATGAAGAGTATTACACGAGAACATGTTATGGTATTTTGTGGTAGTGTGCTTGAATGTCAACTATTTGGAATGTATTCTGTATGGCCAATGACTCATCTGGTACCAACTTATATTTTGAGTTGAGTTAGGTGTGTAGTTGTTTAAACAATATATTCTAGCGTAAGTTATACATGAAGTTAGAATTATTTTAATCATCAATGTCGTTATAAATATCAATGTGAGAATATTGATAAATGCACATCATGAGAAATGTTTGGTCTATCAACAATGTCTTCAACATTTGGACGAAGTGAAACTTTAAAGATGGAATGTTTTTTAATTTCTACCGAAAAATACTCATGTTCCTCTTACACTGTAAACATGTTTAAGTGATAAGATTTTAGCTATTATAGCTCCGCAAATAAGGTCGAGATTACGGTAAGAACGTATAAGATAAGATTATCTTATCTTATCTTATCTTAAGAACGTATATATGGCACGTGGAAGTAAAAGTATAAAGACATGCATGTTACACCGAAAGGGGATTATCAAAATTAAAATCGGGGAGATTTATCGAACCTCTGTTTGTACTCTAACACAGTTAAAGATTTGTGATAATTTCAGTTATTCCGGTTATTGATTAGCGTGGCTTCGGAACATGTGGATATGTTCCATTTTCTTTTAACATATCTTGTCGTAGTTCAGATATATCCGTGTGTCTGTACACTCTTTTAACAACCCTATTTATACACATGCCGCACATCATTGATATTTAGCACGGTTGACCACAGACATTCGCTCCAGAGTCAACAAACTACACAATTAATAAACCGTTTTTCGGACCGCTCCCGATCCACTAGTAGTTTCAGTGCTTTAAATATGCTTTTAACAATCAAAGGAAATAAATAAGTTAACCGAAACGGTACCCCATCAAAGTATTATAACTTATTCACAGGGCAAAGTCGCACTCACCTTCGGCATCGCTAAAATTCGCATTTTTTTCAGTTCTGCTTCACTAAAAACGTCATGGTATAGCACGATATACGGATCGCGTGATCTTTCTTCCAGCTTCATAGGCTGATAATTGTAGTATGGAACTTTCGATTTCTTATAACGGCATTTCAGCTTTGATTTGGCAGTCTAATAAAATACAAAATATGTTCGTTGACGTTAATCATTTCCCCCATACAAGACATTTGCAGGAGACGACTTTAAGAACATTTAGTTAAAATAAAGAATATGAGCCATCTCGCGAGAAAACCAATATTATGGACTCTGCGTAAAGTGTTGATCCGGATCGACCTAAGCATGCCGCGCAGGCTTACATATACATTTTTCGCATTATGTTGATGTTCTGTTTCAGGAACCACTATGCTATACACCTATCCTCCTGATACGGAATGCGTCGGCCTGGATCAGTCTGCGCGGACAGCGTAGGCTAATCCGGGTCGATACATTACGCAGATGACATAATGTTTGATTTCTCGCGGGACGGCTGATATATCCATCAATGAAGGTATGATCATTATTGGGGAAAAGTTGGAAACATTGTCTCAAATTGAAGAATAGCTCGTTTTAAGCAATAATTTCTCCTTGTGTCAGAATGTTTTGAAAAGTCGTCTTCTGCAAGGGTATCAGCAAAATGCGTCTGTATGAGATCAAGGGTTAAATATTAAAAACATGTCCAGTGCTGCAGCCGTGTGTTCCATAGTAAACATAACGTAAACAGTTGTGTGCTATGTTCATCGAACCGAACGAAATTTGTCTGTTTTATGAATGAAAACCGGTAGAACAAGGTTTCGTTAACCGACAAATGCACGTTTTTTCGACGAAACCTATATAGGTTTTGCGTTTTGAGTTTTGAGTTGCGTGACTATGGAACACAGGGCTGGTCAGCTCTGCGTTTTGTGAAACAGGTAGGTAACTCACGGTTGCTAATTCGCCAATCAAATAACAGCTAGAATAAAATAGCTATCGTTTGATTGGTTTATCGGCAAACGTGAGCTGGCGAACAGTTGCACTGAACTCAGAAAACATTCGAAACAAACTGTTCTATAACGTGTCACAAAACATAGTAGTAGCTGTTTGAAAACGAACAAGCACATGACAAATTACGTATTGCCTGTTCCGGACCAGAGTCGAGACATTTTTAACAGATGACTTTAGAACGCATTATAAAGAAACAGAAACAAGCGATATCTTAGGAGCACAGTAAGAGGCATCCCATGTGTGATTCGGTCGTAGAAATTAAGTTGGGTTTTCATAATGTATTTAGTCACACCTTTTTGTCCTTCTTTAAACGCAGCACTCCTATCATGTTCAACAAAGGTATATGCCAAAGAAGATAAGTATTACGAGTAACGCGAGCATGACATAATGCGAGATTTTCATTGTACTTTGTTTGGTCGCTTTATTTTTAAGTAAAAAGAACAATTAACAATTTAAGAAATGTTTAAAAATGAATATCGGAAAATGAGTTAAAGTCTGATTAAACAAATCATCGTTCATGCATAACAAGTTACTGTTCATAGCAAAAACATTCTCTATTTTCGAAAATTCCGACAAATCTGCAATCGATATTGTGGTTCGAGACTTTCCGATGTTCGGTGTATATCTCCTTTGCCAGATGTTTTGTAAACAGACGTCTATACAATATGATTGGAGGGAAACGGTTATACCTTTCCTACAAACAGACGAACTCAACTCTCCGCAGCAGACGTCTTTTGATAACAGTTTGACAAGATTAGAACTTGCCCTTAATGCGCAATGTATCCCTTAACCGTAATGTTTTTTACTCCATTCAATGATTACGTTTTCAAATATATAGATCAGTTCAACATATCTGCCAATATCTTTTTCAAAGAGATCTGCTGCAGACTATTCATATGTTGGAATTGGTAAAACTGCAACAGGAAATCCTTTTCCCACAAACAGATGAACTCTCATTGGCAGACATCGTTTGAAAAACATGTTGACAAATTAGAACTTGGTCATTATGAGCGATTTCACCTTTTACCATAATGTTTTCGAATCCATTCAAGGATTAGGTCTTCATATATGGAGATGTTTCACACGTTTGACAAACATGTTTTCAATGTCGTCTGCTGCAGATTCTTCGTATGTTGCGGTTAACCCTTTCCCTGATATAGACGCTTCCTGAGGCAGACGCCCTTTTGAAAGAAGAAATTGCAATTCTCATTTTGTCACCATGTTTTCAACTATATTCAATTAGTCTACTTTCATTTAAAGGGAGTTCCGAAATCTAACAAATATGTTTTCAAAGTGTCCTGCTGCAGGAAGTTGTTGTAAGTTACAATTGGTTACAATTGGTTACACCGTCACACCTACCTTTCTGGCGGCATCTTCAAATTCTTCTACACGACCTCGACACAGTGCATCATATCTACGTTTAGATTTGGATCTTTTCGGCAATTCCCAGCCTTGTCCCTGGTCAGAGTCTTCTCGCAGCTCGAAGCGAAAATGACGCAAAAGCTTCCTGGCGTGGCGAGATTTGTGTTTTGGCACTTAAAAATGGATAATGCATTTTGATGTTAAGCTATGCTCTGTCAAGACTCATTGAACAAACTCATTCGATAGATTCTCCTTAAGCTTATTGTTGGAAAACCAGGCCCAACTATTATCTGCATATTCAGTGTCATAGGCGTAAATAAAAACTTTTTCTCATATTATGTCGAAATTATTTCTATTACCTGTCGTTAAACTTGTTTTGTTTTATTATAGCCTATATTTCTTTTTTCTTTTTGATTCGCTTAAACACCAGTTCGACTGATCAATCAACGAAATATATAAAAGTCTCATTCTCCTCTTACACTATTGTAGCGAAGTTCGAATCATAACAGTGTATCCCTCAAAACAACTGAGTTTTCTTTCTTTTTAAATGACCATGAAATCCTGTATTTACTATTGTTTGTATTACAAGATGCATGTTTTTGTAAACATAAAGGATAGTTAAGCACATAGTATGTTTTGAAATATCGACCTTATTCGATCAAGAATGTTGTTCTAGGTAGGAACACGAGAACTGTCTATATTATGTTTTGAAATATCGACCTTATTCGATCAAGAATGTTGTTCTAGGTAGGAACACGAGAACTGTCTATATTATGTT
>JAUELF010263117.1:0-11233 GCA_031471495.1 Clinocardium nuttallii | reverse complement strand
GCCGAGCCGGGATTCGAACTCACGACCCCTGGATTGACAGCCCTCGTCGCTACCGACTGAGCTAATGGGGCTCGGCGGAAAGGGTTAAGAAGGCCTCAAACAAGCAAAATAGATGTTCAACAATACACATGAACACATGAACTGCAACACGCGAAAACAGATATATATGAGAGACAGAAGTTCGTAAGTAGTACGCCAACTTTAAAGAGAACAGGTCTTTTCGATCAACCGCTTAACAAAACCATTTTAATGTACGAACGGTTAATGCGGATAAGTGTTCAAAGTTTTCGGTTGATTTCGTTTAAAACAGTTAGCAGAATATAGCAATTACCCTTTACCCGGTACAGTGTCCTTTACTGACGACAAATTGATAGGATTCTTTGTTTATGAATGAATGTATTCAGCGTTTAATTTGTGTCTTGTTTTATCATGGTGAAAAAGTAGTGTATGATGGCTTTGACTTTTAACTAGTTCAACATGTCAATGTGTATATTATATATAAAAAATAAATCTATCTAATGTAAATGACCTTTTAAAGACATGATCCCCCATTTTTCGCTTGAAAAATCAATATTTAGATGATATTTCGTACTTAAAATGCTGTTTTGGGAATTGCTTTGATTCACAAAGAGGTTGAACTGTTTCATGGAACTAAATGACACTGTAATAGCCCAGATATACAGTACTGAACACCTTTATGTTGTATATTATATGACAGAGAAATGGAAGGGTGCAGATTCAAAATTACTTGAATATGGCAATATAAGCGTGCTTTGCTGAAATAACTATGAAAGCAGAGGTGGTTTATTTTACTTCAGTGACTCAGTTAATACATGTAGTTAGGAAACCTCTAGGATTACTTAAAGCATTTGAAACATAGAAATATGGGGAAAAAACCCTTTTTCTCAGCAACATTAGGGCTAATACACTTAATTATGGTTGATTTGTCTGCAATGACACGAGAAAAGGGGTCTTTGGATACATGCAAATTGTGTGGATCTAGTGCATTCATATTGCCTGACAGGGGGCACACAATTATTCGCAGGCATTGAAACGGTCCCGAGGATTTGAATGGTAAAGATATTGATCAAAATAAACCCATCCGTGGAAAAAAGAGACATTTCCACTTGAAAAGAGTTAAATGTGACATCATATTGGTACAATTAAATGAAAAACATTTCATTATATGGTTTTCAATACAAATGAAATGGAGGTAACTCTAAAACTATTTGTGTCTACTTAAAAAAATGAAATGCTTTGGGGATTTACAGCAGTCTATATGATAGACTGATAGACTGATTGACTGAAGTTGTAAAGATTCATTTGCAAGTGTTTCCATCACGTCTGATCAGGGTGATGTTCAAAATAGACCAAAACCCGGGTTTTAGTAAAAAAAATAGAACAATGCAAACAAGGAAACATTGCTCATTAGAAGGAATTCAGCCCCTTTTCTAAAATGTTCTGACAGGTGATCTGATAGAGGTGCAAGACATTGCATGTTTGTGTAAGAAAAGTATGTATCTGGCAAAGATGTTGCTGAAGACTTTGCTGGTTTGACACCCCAAGAGTCCTAGGTAATCATTATAGCATTCTACCCCCAGCCTGACAGAGAAAAACAACAACAATAACATTGATTGAACACCTACTTACTTAATCTTAGCCTCTGGGAGCCTTCTGGGAGTTAGTTTCTCTCATTTTATCCCAGTATTCCATTGCTGACAGGTTAATTGAGCTTGTCTGAAAGTAGTGTCTGCAATATTCTAGTCTAAATCACCAAAATGTACCAACAACAATATTTATTAAAAGCAACAAACCTATATTCAATCAAAATCCATCATAAAAACACCTAAAAAGCACAACAAACGTGCATGCTAACCGACCATTTTTTTTTATAGCTATGACGTAAAATCAAAGGTCACCCTTATTCCGCAGTTGTCATTAAAGCTAAAAGTAAACAATGTTTTTGATCACAAATCAGTCAAACGTAATTCAACTTTATTATAAAGACTTTCAACTTTCAACAAAATAATAATTGTCCGATGGGAGACCACTTTAGTATCATATCCCCTAGAAAAAAATGTCTGCCCGGCAAGTCGATCCGATTTACCTCCCTTTGGCCATCAGTGATCTAAAGTCTTAATTTTAGGTCAACTTTAACCATCTTTCAACACCCTCAACATAAGTGTTTTGGAGTAAAAATGACAAAGCGATCTAAAGTTGGTCAAGACCGTTATTTTCCGTACTATTTATCTAGATTGATAGTTGTAAATCCATTCACAATTAAAGACGCTTTCTGACGCCTCTGAAGCAGACGTTTTTGAAAGAAGCAATTGCTCATAATAAGGAATGAGAAATTCCCCCTATTGACAAAACGTTTTCAACTATATTTAATAATTATAATTACTTTCAACGTTGTTGCCAAAACGTTTCCAAACGCCAGTCTGCTGTAGAATTATTGAATGTTTCAAAGTCGCCTGTTACAAAAGGTATCTAAGAATATTCCTATTCATGGAAAACAAGACTCATATACACATTGCTGAGACAAAACCTCACTTTGAGCAATTTCTATATTTTCTATAATAGGTATGAACAGTTGTCTATTTCAAAGTGTATATTATATAAGCGTGAGAGCGGTGCTTATATCTTAATACAGTACATGTTTTGTGTACCATTCAGTGAATAATGCATACACGTACCTGTACCAGTCAGTGAAATAATGCAAACAAGTACATGTATCAGTCAGTGAATAATGCATACAAGTACATGTTCCAGTCAGTGAATAATGCATACAAGTACATGTTCCAGTCAGTGAATAATGCATACAAGTACATGTACCAGTCAGTGAATAATGCATACAAGTACATGTTCCAGTCAGTGAACAATGCAAACAAGTACATGTACCAATAAGTGAATAAAAAGACAGACGCATGTCAGTGAATGCCTCATATACACATACGTCATGACATATTACATTCACACGTCAGTCAGTGAATATTTCAGACAATACCAGTCAGTGAACATTGTAGGCAATCACCAGTCAGTGAATACTATACTGCAGTCGCACACAACTCAGTATATTATGCAGGACAATATCAGTCAGTCATTACTGCAGACAAACACCAGTCTGTAGCATTGAAATCGGGTATAGACAAATCAAATTTAGTGTGCCCGTCCATGGATAAAGAAAGTTTGGTATTTCAGAATAGTTAAGGTTCATACCAGCAATATATCTAACTTAAAATAGCGTCTTACACGCTTGTGTGAGTAGTATTCGAACAGTGTTGATATTGGGCTAGACAGTTCACAAAAGTAAACTTATACCTTTCTAATCTTTGGGCTCTTGTCTCTCGATTGATATTAGACGTTGTTGTGTCCTTCCGTTATAATGAACACATGAATAGTGTTGTTTTCGTTCATGGAACGTCAAGGCCATGTAATCTGATCTGCTACAGTTGAAATACACATACCTGTGTCTGTTTTCAGATTTACCATTTAATCGTTTACCTGATACAGACGACATCCGGTGGTAAAAACAGCAGACGACTATTTAAAACATATCATATGTTTTCGATGTTATCCTTTGAGGACCAATTCAAAGCAGACGACTGATTTTTATCATAAAATATAAAGGATGTTTGGCTGTAAATGACGGGCACCTGCTTCGATCTTGTTATCAACGGATCTTGGTTTTGAAACCCGGATAAGAGCGGCGTGGACCTTGATATATTCCAACACACTATAGGGGCGTGTTGATGATGTATCCCAGAATACTTTGGTATGTTCTATATTCACTCCGGTCATATATTGGTTATGTATCTCGGATCACTTTGGAATATTCCAACATACTCTATGCGCATGTTGGTGATGTATCCCAGAATACTTTGGTATATTCCTACTCACTCGGTGTATATATTGGTTATGTATTTCGGATCACATTGGAATATTCCAACTGACTCGACGATTGTATTAGTTATGTCTCTCGAAAACATTGGGATATTCCTACACACACGGGTGTGTGCATTATTATATATCTTGTAATCAGTTAGGATTTTTAAACCCACTCGATACATGTATTGGTTAAGTATCTCAGAATACTTACAAGAATATTCCAACAATAGTTGGTTATTGATCTCGGCATAATTTGAAATTTCCAACACACCCACACACGGCGCATATATTGGTTGATAATGTCGGAATGCTTTAGGAGATTTCTACACACTCGGTGAGTATATTGGTTATGTATCTCGGAATACTTTGGAATATTCCAACACAACCGGTGTGTGTAATTGTTATTTATCTCGTTATACTTTTAGATATGCATACTTACTCGGTACTAGTGTTAATTATGTATATCGGAATACTATAGGATAATACAATACTGTCAGATCGCGTATAAGTAATATCTCGGAATACTTTTAAATATTTCAAGACACTCGGCGGGCGTTTTCGTTATGTATCTCGAAATTCCTTGAGATATTTCAACATACTTGGTGCGTGTATTGATTATGAATCTCTGAATATTTTAGGATTATACAATACAATCAGTTCGTGTATTGATTATATTCCTTGAAATTCTTTGAGATATTCCTACACACTATGTGCGTTTATTAATTATGTATCTCTGAATTATTCGGGAAATTTCAACACACTCCGTGTGTGAATTTGTTATGTTTCTCAATACTTTGAGAATATTCATACACACTCTGAGCGTGTGTTGGTTAACTATCTTAGAATTATTTGGAATATATCTACACACGGTGCGTGCATTTCAGAATGTTAGCAGTTCCCTGCATCCTGACACCAGCTAGTCAGACGTACATGTACTGATAATCCCCACTTGTGAGCGCGAAAAAGTGAACGTCATTATTGGTTATGAATCTCAAAAACGTTTTGTATATTCAAAAAACAATACAAGAACATACAAAGCATTCCATTATTTTACAACAGACTTATTGCGTATATGTGTTAGTTGGAGATATTCCCAAATATATGGTGCGTGTATTGATTATCTATGAATCGTTTGAAATATTACCACATATATGTTGCGTGTTGTTTAGTTATGTATCTCGGAATCGTTTGAGATATTCCAACGTATATGTTTCGTGTTTTGGTTACGTTACTCGGAATGGTCTGAGATATTCCCACATATATGTTGCGTGTTGCAGTCAGGGATCTTATATAACATGTTAGGTCATAAACATGTTATATCAACCTAGCTGCATGATTCATTGGGTCATGTATTTAGTGATGTGCTACCATGATGGAAAAACTGAGATAGGGTAAAAAACTAACTCTAAATATATCATAAACGAGTCGACCATTTACTAAGTTATAAAAATCAGCAATCTCCAACACAGTAGACCAGTTGCTTTTATATTATCATAATTTTAAAGATTTTGAGAAACGTGGATTTTGGAAAGAGGACAATTTGCTGTTTCGTCAAATAGTACTTAATACTTAAACCTTACCAATAACACCAAGTTTATTATAATAGAGACATAAAGGCATCTTCTCACATAATTTACCCACACTAGCTGCACTCCGATATGTATAAACATATTGTTCTGGAACAAGTTTTTGAAGTTCCTTGGGTCGATATTTCGTGGTTTTAGACATAATCACGGAACCCCCGTTTTCTTTTGTTTCCGGTTTAAAATGAAACAAAGTCGTCTTGGGCTCATCGCTCAGGTTTTTTTTAAACTGTTTATGTCAAGGAAACTGCGTTTATTGGTATCATGTGTGTTTTAGGACATTGAAAGACTGACCGAAATATTTCTACAGCATTCTGTTCGCTGATACTGTAAATGGTATTTTAGGTAAAAACATAAACTATTTTATGAATGTTTCAGGGTTGTATAAGTTCCCACTATAGCTATACAGGAATTTACAATAGGGGAATTTACATACGCTAGGCTAATGTCAACAAATCATAATATGACAGTCACGTGCTTTTATCGCCATTTTTGTTATCATACTATCGTAAAAGAGAAGCACGCTTTGTTTCTAGGATAATTTTTTTTGAAAAAAGCCACTCATATCTACGGAATCACGGTTATTTTAATTACCTATAGCTCCCACTTAATACGAGTTATCTATTGGACTTGGACACTGTTATGTTCTCGTTATATCTGCAGTGATGATATAGGTTTAGCGGTAACGTCTGGTGTTTTTCAAGCAGACGCCTGAAGTGTGCTATCGATATGAAGGGGAATAATTGATGATTTACTTAATCCCAGTAACTCATGGTTTATCTTCCTTTACTTATTCAAAAAAATGTGCAGACAATGATCAGATGTTTTCAAAATCGGTTATAACGCTGGTTTATTGTGTTGTTTATTAGTATTGTGTTACCAGTATAGCTCCACTCTCCAGTGGCAAAATAACCAAACCCTTTAATGTCTGTATGTTGACAAATGAATATGACTTGAGAAAGCTGATAATGATATGTATTATACCGGTTCATTTTCACCTTCTTATGAGCCTCGCTCTCTGATGGCCATGTCTTTTGACCAATCAATATGATTTATAAGGATTTGGAAGAGGGTCACACAAGAGACATAGCTAAACAATTATTTGGAAATCGATCATATTTCGTCGGAGGAGAAGATTGTAAAAGTGTTCACCATGTAAAGTGGCCATGTTTTCTGACCAATCAACATGACATGAAGGAATCTGATAGAGGGTTATCATTTCTACAAAAGATAGTTTTCACTATGGCCATATAATACAAAACAGCCCCGCCCTTTTTAATCAATAAACATTGATTGACGGCATCTACCAGAGAGTCAAATAATGATCATTTCTAATTTCACACCAATATGAAAACAATCTGCCAACTAGTTTGGAATGAAAAGGAGGTACTATTTATACGGATAAACGATGTTTCCCGTCAACATGTAATGTGTATGAACTTTGCAAAACTGTGCTATACCGTCTTTCCAAAAATTGTGTCCAGAGTGGATTTTTCGATGCATTCACAATTATGCTAAGTTTTGATTGGATGAAAAGAAAAAATAAAGGAACGAGCACAAGTAATTCTATGTGAGATCATTTGCGTTTAATAAAACTCGTCGTCTATTTCTAAAACGAGTTCAAATAAAAACTCATCAGGGTTTTTTTACTTTCCGGAAGTTACAAATCAAAATTCATGTAAGATGACGTCATAATATGCCGTCATTTCTATTAGCGTAACGCAAATGATGAATAAATAACCAAAAGGAAAAACGACAGAAATGATAGAAAATGTTAGCTTGACCTGTCACAAATGTTGTTCCGTAAATTATGGAATCATTTCATTTGAAGAACTTCAGGTTTCTTTACTTAGGTCGGTAGGATTCGTAAATAAAACTGATCGTGATGCAAGCAAGGGGCTAACTGCAGTTCATGGGGAATTAATTACCGATCACAAAAGTTAATAAATGTTTACCCCAAATAGGTAGCACCTATACTCATATTATCTCAGCCTAGATGCATAATCTCAATTACCTAGCGCACCAATCGTACTTTAAACAAACGCCAGTGAAGCGTGTAGAATGTCCTGAATGGGTAACACAACGTTATTTCATAGACGGCATCGGTTATCCTATGCAGAGTGACCGTTCCTTACAGTCACTAACATCTCTGGCTGCAATAGGCCCATGTAAAGATTATTGGCGTTACATGATGACTGTATTTTAATTGACTTAATTGTCACAGGTGTAAGCACTAACCGTGTACACTTGTAACAGGATCTTTTTCTAACTTTGTTAAACAAAAACAAGTATTTATTTAGCAAAAAACTACGAACTACTTTTCAGTAGATTTACACATTCATAGATTAATACATCTGTTATCTAGAGTACCTATTGTATTATCTGAATGTGTTGACAATACTTTTTGCCAGGTTAGCTCATTTGATTTGAGCGCCAATCTAATGTTATGGGTGTTGTTGGCTCGAGTCCCACATCGGGCGGACAGTTTTCCTCTCTTATGATACCATATCAAGTATACACAATCTGACCTTGCTTTTATAACATCTAGAATTACGAACGCAACATACAAAACCGGCTGTTGTTTTCAATGGCGTAGAAGCCATTTCGGAATATGACTAAGATCACGTGGCAATCACGAAAGTAGTCCGAGCCTGTGACAGAGGTAAATATAATATACAGATAATGTAAGAGAGTAAGGCGGCATAATTTGCAATGGAAGTAAAGGGTACTATATTTTCAACGAAAATTTGTCAGCGAATAAACACAGATTGCGGAATGATACATACATCTAGGTCTATCAGAACAGTTCTGGATGCGTTTAATACAGCCACGTAACAGAATCAACACAGTTTGGTATGAGATTTATTGGAGCTAGGTCAAGGTATCAATACAGCTTGAGGTGTGACTTAAAGGAGCTAGGTCACGTTATCAGTACAGTTTTAGGTCTGATTTAATGTAGATAAGTCAATGTATCAGTACAGTTTTAGGTCTGATTTAATGTAGCTAGGTCAAGGTACCAGTACATCTTGAGGTGTGACTTAAATGAGCTAGGTTACGTTATCAGTACAGTTTTGGGTGTGATTTAATGTAGATAAGTCAAGGTATCAGTACATCTTGAGGTGTGACTTTAAGGAGCTAGGTCACGTTATCAGTACAGTTTGGGATGTGATTTATGGAAATAGGTCAAGGTATCAGTACAGCTTGACTTAATAGAGTTAGATTACGGTATAAGTATTAGCTTGGATTTTACTTACAGGAGCTAGGCCACGGTGTCAGTATAGTTGGGTGTGTGACTTAATGAAGCTAGGTCACGGTATAAGTATAAGGTGGGATGTGACTTACAGGAGCTAGGCCACGGTCAGTACAGTTTGGTGTGTGACCTAATAGAGCTAGGTCACGGTATAAATATTAGGTTGGACGTGACTTAGAGGAGCTAGGCCACGGTCAGTACAGTTTGATGTGTGACTTACAGGAGCTAGGTCACGGTCAGTACAGTTTGGTGTGTGACTTAATAGAGCTAGGTCACGGTTTAAGTATAAGGTGGGATGTGACTTACGGGAGCTAGGCCACGGTCAGTACAATTTGGTGTATGACTTAATAGAGCTAGGTCACGGTATAAGTATAAGGTGGGATGTGACTTACAGGAGTTAGGCCACGGTCAGTACAGTTTGGTGTGTGACTTAATAGAGCTAGGCCACGGTCAGTACAGTTTGGTGTGTGACTTAATAGAGCTAGGTCACGGTCAGTACAGTTTGGTGTGTGACTTAATAGAGCTAGGTCACGGTCAGTACAGTTTGGGTTGTTATCCAATTGAGCCAGGTCACGGTATCAGTAAATATTGGGGTGTGGCTTCATTGAGATATATCACGGTATACGAACAGTTTGATGTGTGACTTAATAGAGCTAGGTCACGGTGTCGGTACAGTTTGGTGGGATTTGATGCGAGCCAGGTCACGTTATCAATCAATTTCGAGTGTGATTAAATGGGACCATGTCCTGGTTTCGGTGTAATGTGTGGACTCGATTAACAGAAGTAATGTCACAGTATCAATACAGCTCGGGTGTGACTTAAACAAGCTAGGCCACGGTGTGCTGTCAGTACAGTTTGGTGTATGACTTCATTGAGTTAAGTCAATAAATAAGAATAATTTGGAATGCGATTTCACTAACAGCACAGTTTCGTTTACGATTAAACTAAATTAGATCACAGTATTGTGTCCTTATTCAATGGAGTTAGGTCACGGTATCAATACAGTTTGGATTGAGATTTAATAGAGCTAGTCACTATCAGTGCAGATTCTGGGTTGGAATTCAATAGAGCTAGTGCATGGTATCAAGACGGTTTTGGTTGTGATTTAATAGAGCTAGTCATTATCAAAGCAGATTATGGGGTTGAATTCAATAGAGCTAGTGCATGGTATCAATACAGTTTGGGGTGGGATTTAGAGGAGCTTAATCATGGTATCAATACAGTTTGTGATGCAATTTAATAGAGCTAGTCATTATCAAGGCAGATTATGGGGTTGAATTCAATAAAGCTAGGGGTGGTATCAAGACGGGTTTGGTTGTAATTTAATAGAGCTTGGTAACGATATCATGACAGTTTGGGATGAGATTTAATAGAGCTTGATAACGATATCAAGAGAGTTTAGGATGAGATTTAATAGAGCTTGGTAACGATATCAAGACAGTTTGGGATGAGATTTAATGGAGCTTGATAACGATATCAAGAGAGTTTAGGATGAGATTTAATGGAGCTTGGTAACGATATCAAGACAGTTTGGGATGAGATTTAATGGAGCTAGATCATTATCAAAGTAGAGTATGTGGTTGAATTCAATAGAGATAGGGCATGGTATCAGTACAGTTTGCGGAGCAATTTAATGGAGCTTGGTAACGATATCAAGACATTTTGGGATGTGATTTAATAGAGCTTGTTAACGACATCAAAACAGTTTGGGTTGTGATTTAATAGAGCTTGGTAACGATATGAAGACAGTTTGGGATGCAATTTAATAGAGCTTGTTAACGGCTTCAAGACAGTTTGGGATGATATTTAATGGAGATTGGTAACGATATCAAGACAGTTTGGGATACAATTTAATCGAGCTTGGTAACGGTATCAAGACAGTTTGGGATGTGATTTAATGGACCTTGGTAACGATATCAATACAGTTTGGCTTGCGATTGAATTAAGCTTGGTAACGATATCAAGACAGTTTGTGTTGTGATTTAATAAAGCTTGGTGACGATATCAAGACAGTTTGGGTTGTGACTTAATGGAGCTTGGTAACGATATCAGACAGTTTTTGTCGAGATTTAATACAGCTTGGTAACGACATCAAGACAGTTTAGGTTGTGATTTAATATAGCTTGGTAACGATATCAAGACAGTTTGGGATGTGATTTAATGGAGCTTGGTAACGATATCAAGACAGTTTGGCTTGTGATTGAATGGAGCTTGGTAACGATATCAAGACAGTTTGTGTTGTGATTTAATAGAGCTTGGTAACGATATCAAGACAGTTTGGGTTGTGATTTAATGGAGCTTTGTAACGACATCAAGACAGTTTTGGTTGTGATTTAATGGAGCTTTGTAACGATATAAAGACAGTTTGTGTTCTGATTAAATAGAGCTTGGTAACGATATCAAGACAGTTTGGGATGAACTTTTAAAGGAGCTTGGTAACGATATCAAGACAGTTTGGGATGAGATTCAATGGAGCTTGGTAACGATATCAAGACAGTTTGGGATGAGATTT
>JAUELF010263106.1:0-11233 GCA_031471495.1 Clinocardium nuttallii | reverse complement strand
AAAAGTATGGGATCAAGGAAGACAACGTTTGTTTGTAAAGCTCAAAATCTGCCTCTCGTAATGATCGAATGTACGAAAAAACCAACAGCTGAATTTCAACAACCGAATACCAAAATTCAAAATGAGGTCTACCTACTTTTCTTTCTTCACACCACTGCATAAAATTGTCAAATTCTATTGATTCATCAGGATTTTTGCTATGAAAACTTTCATAAGCAGACATTAGTAAATCAAACAAAACACATGCGGTTACTTGATGCGCTAGTCTAGTTTTGGGGGTATTAGAGCTTGATAAGAACGATTCTGCAGTGCCAGAGGAAGCAACATCTGCTTCTGACAAAGCCTCGATCCAACCACTATCCCTCAATAGATCACCCAGAACTTTGAAACATGCCATTTCGATATGTAAGCCACCGAACATAACAACGAATTTATGTTCACCGTATTCATTTGGCCATTCCCACTGAATTTGCTTTGCCAGAACAAAAAGCGGTTGCTGTGATCACTGGAGTTTGTCCAGGATTCAAAAATGACACAACATCTCTGACCTTATCCATCGAATGTTTTATGGTAGCAACGGAGTGAGCCTGTTCCTGAAATAATAGCATTACGCAGGTAAGACTCACTTCAACAGTCGGTCCACGCTTCTCCGAAGAATGAAATGATGACCATGAAATATTTTCTGATGTAATATCTTCACCCGTCAACCTAACCGTATTTAACCACTCATACTCATTATGTAAACTCATGAATAGATAGTCATGGTTTTGAATGCCAGTTACATCCTCGGGCAGAATAAGGGGTTCTGGTTTTGTTTTGAGATATGCAGGTTTCATATTCATGTAAGCATCCGGGCGTTCAGGTACCTTTTTAGATTTTGGTTTAATTGTAGATAATATTATCTGATCCCTTCTAATAATGCCAACATTTTCTTTCATTGGACAAATAGAGATTCCGGTCCCATGAAAAGATGATTTCGATGTTGTTGAGCTTGGGTTGTGGTCTATGTTGTCGACCGCAGCTGTGGTAAACACTTTGCCCTGTAATAAAGGAGGACAAACCACACCCTCATCCAAATAGCGTTCAACTACAGCTTCACCTAGTTGAGTTGATATTTCAAGTACCCGATCATAAGAGATGCATAACCCATGTTGAAATAATGTATCTATAAGCTGTCTCTTCCTGGTTTTTGCAAAGAGTTATAGCCCAAGATACACACAAAATGTATGGGATACAACTGAATTCGGTTAACCCAATTAAAAGTCTGCCTACATTCAGCCCGATCGTTCATCCAGTATCGGATAACTCCCGTCCGATCTGTACACAATCCAGACGAATAAGCCCCTCCTCCTTGGCTCGGCTCTCCCGCGTTGGCACATCCTGTCGATTCAGGTACGACTCCATGACTTAGAAATTGGGGCAATCATGGATTATTTGGGAGCACAGTAATCTTTTAAAGCTAATACCGGACCCCATGCCGAGATTATCGGCAGTGATTTATACCAGTGTGCCCTGGTAGTGCAAATAAATCACTCTCTGAAAGACTTCTAGTGATAAGTGATGAACATTAAGTAATGACTGGTAATGAATGACATTTGACAAAGTCAAGCAACATCACAATGGACGGATGCCAAGTAACGGTTAAGGACGGACGCCAAGTAAAGACTTAACATTAACAATTAGTTATGAGTAAGGTTCGAAGACCAACCCCAAAAGATGCTTCAAATTTAATAACTATCAAAGTACTATGATTTAAACAGTGGTGATGGTAATATTGGTAAAATTTAAGATATTTATAAAACCGGAAGTGGGATATCGACCGATATTTGACCGGAAGTAATACTTTATTACTGCAACCAGACAAAAACACTTCATTCACTCAACCTAGTAACATGTTGTATAACATACAAGCAATATGTATGAAAAATGGAACATACATTTGATGTGTACCTGGATAGACGCCATTTGGAAAATCAAAGATGGCATCCGATGGATTTCTTTCGTGGCTACCCCCTTAATATGATTAAATACACCTAAAGGCATGTTCTTACAAAGTTCCATGATTGTTTCGCCATTTGCATGATTTGTGTGGTAGGCTGCTCAACTAATGTAAGATCCTCTGCATCCATTGAATAGTATGAACTCAAGAATACGCTCGCAATCGTTGACCATATACTGTCAATTGGTGAGCAAATGACCAATCGTCAGCCATGTATGATATTTACTTGATTAACGATTGTTTACAATATAGGTCCTTCATGTAGAGGTTTCCAAATCAAAATGATTTAAAGTATCTGAATTAAGACTTCCAATTTGGCAAGACACAGTCTCGTTGAATACATCAACCATGACTGACTTGCTATACCATTGAGTTAAGTATATTTATATATCAATCTACGAAAATCGTTTGATGTGAATATTAGGTAGGCTTATTCAAGAGAATCAAAATATATTTTTAACTTTTTGATATGGTAAAAGTACCAAACGCATACCATAGAGTTCACAGTGTTCGAGTGTTTTGTTTGCTGGGATTTAATGCAAATGACGAAACGAATGGGTCAGAAAGTAGATAGAGCTCAAACAGAGATTCGAGTGTTGATAAATGGAATTCAGGTGTAAAAGTACCAATCGCATAACAGGTTTAATCAAGCATAATACAAGACGTAAATATATTATTCAAACATTTGATATGTATTGTAGACACGTCCGATACCTTCAATGCTTCAGGTTAGTAGAGTATTGAAAAGGTCAAGATATCCAGGAGATCAGTGAAAAACTCTGGAGGTATATGTGTTTTTGTTTAGTCGAAGTTATTTTTATTAATTTTGAATTCTCGGGTCTCGTGGTTGTCTTTATATCATTGGTGTTATCACATGAAATCTCTTCAATTCGCTCTCAAGTTGATGTATTCACATTTATTGATATCATGAATATTAAAATTGTATTCTATCTAATGTCGTGAATACAATATATGTACAATATACATATGTTATAGGTGGTTTCTATAGTTATGACCAGCCAACACATTTGATTCTTCGTCTAATTATAGATTTGACCATGTCTTTTTACAAACGAAAATCGAAAGTGTGACTCAAGAAATTTTAAAGCATATGTACAAACAGTATTAAACCTTTGTTGTACTTCTTTATGTCTGCAAATAGTCAATGGCCGATGTTTAAAACTGTATTTGTTTTACAAGACAGGTGCCTCAGTTATTGATTATTGTCTAGTTGAAGGATCATACTTTGCATCAATTTGTGACTTAAGTATTAAGGAATTTGTGTATCACTCTGTGAGTAGATGACTGTTTAAAATTGATAAATTTGCATAATTTGCATCTTCGACTTTGTAAAAAAGCTATTGCAAATGATTCGACATCAAATATCAATAAATGTTTTCAAGAATGATTTAAATATTTAAATATTTAGGTAGGTACACATATATGCAAACAAATGAATGAATAAGTAAACAATCTATGCATTTGCCTGCAACATGTAAACTTGACATATAAACCGGAACACATGAACATTTTAGATTGCTTCCACGGTCTACATAGCTACGCTGATGGAGAGAGCTTTAAAGACGACTGTAATACCTGTACATGCAATCATGGTGACGCCGCTTGTACCACAATGGCGTGTCCGAAAGAAGGTTTTTTTGTTGTTGTTTTTTATAAATATTTATCATAAATATCTAAGGTATAATATTATAGTATTCAAAGTTGAAAAATGAATGTTCATGTGTTTTGACATTGTATCCCTCCCATGTAAAAAGGCGTTTATGTGAGAATGGCTCATAGGTACACCTATGCCAGATATACATATTCAACTAACCAAAGATATTTAAATAACATAATTTTACTGCGCGATCAACCTTCTGAGAGCTCCGAGACAGAACTAAACTATTATGAAAGTTGTTGTTATTTATTTCGTCATCTGCCTTTATGGAAGGTCGAATGTTTCTGGGAATAAGATAAATGACTCAATGAAAAATGTTGACATTTCAGGTTGCTCCTACAAAGGACGGAATTATGTGCATGGAGAAAAATTCATGGACGATTGTAATAGCTGTGACTGCAGTAATGGCATTGTTGGTTGTTCTTATATGTTTTGTACATAACAAGGTAAGAAAGGATCGAGTGGTTTATCTTAATACTTAGCAATAGCTAAGCTCGTCTGTACGAATAGTTTTAATTGGCTGTCGTTAATAGTGTTGATCCATATATAGTTATGTATCCTCAAAGTCTCATAAACAACTGCCTTGTTCATGTATTTCTTACATAAACATGCTAAAGTCTTCTGTCAACTACTTTTGTATAGTCAGTCTGATCAGATTGAACAAATGTATAGGCTGATATGAATAAACCATTGAGGTATATCTATCAATCTACGACAGTCCTTTGATGTGAATATTAGGTAGACTTATTAAAGAGAATCTGTTCGGTCGATGTCGATGATAAATTAAATAATTTCTTGGATGTTCTTCGATTACAATTTTATTTCATGACTCCTTCAATTATTTCTTACGAAACACAACGTGGTACCAAGGGAGATTACTCCTGAACCCCAAAAACCGCAGTTGACAGTTTAGATAATCAAAATAATTGAAAGAACAGTTTAACTCTTGTTAAACCCTTCAGAACATTCCCACTCCCTTGAAAGAGCAATGCACTTTCAAAGAGAAAATAGTTATACCACAGATGACCCATGGTATCGATGTACGAACGATATTACTCCTATTACTTAATCTTAATATTAATCTTAATATTCCAATTCCTGTAATAAAATCAAAGGATTCGAAGCACAAATCGAGATATTCAGATATGCCGAGTATTGATTATTTCTCTATAACCCCATAACTAAGTTTATATATTGAAAAAACTAATTTCAACAGAAAATTGTATTTGATCCATATCAAATGACAATTTCACATAATTGACTCATTTGCTCGTTTATTTAACAAACAAAACACCTAATAAATAATTATACCCAACTATGTCATGGTCATATGAAGAAACAACTGATATCTGTATAAAACAAAATGACTACATGTAAGCTGAATACTCAAATTTATTTCAAATACATGTACCTAACATTAAAAAACTATCTGTTTCTAAGTGAAAGCTATATATTGATTACAAAGCTATCAGTCTGAAGAAATATGGAATCTTTTTCAGAAAATACTGCAGGAAAATATCATGTTCATAATATGGCAAAGGCTAATTAATTTCTCGGTGCAATCTGTTAAACATAATTAAAATAATACACTTTTGATACACGTTCTTTCAAGTCACATTTCAAACTACTCCTATTATATTGTTTAGTTCATTCACTCTTTAATTTGAACACTATAGGTAACCCATGAGTCTATTTCATAATGAATTAGTATTCAAAATTGTGAGGCGTACATGTATTGTATAATTAAACATTTTTAGTCACTCGGACTAAGACAGATAGTATAAAACTAGTGTCTTTACAATGAAATGATTCAGATATAAATCGAAAAGGCTTGTCTGTTCTGTACGTGGTCTGTACTTGGTCTGTGCATTCTTTGTCGTTGACTGCCATATGCCATTGGCAATATTCAGTTGGATAGTTTAGTTATTTCTTTGAGTTTGAAGGTTCTGTTTTAATTGTATGAATTAAAATTTAGGACATTAGTATAGCCGCATTATAATAGCTCTTTTACTAGCTTAACACTGGTTTTCTTCAATAAGACACAAACGGGTAAGTGTTCGTTTTAGCAATGTATTACCGATTTGAATATGGACCTCTCGGACTCTGTCGTCTGGACCCGGAAATGTCTGTGTTATCTTGCCGAGTTTCCATTCACCTCGTGGTACATCTGGGTCGATTACCATAACCACGTCTCCAATACCACAATCTCGAGTTTTGGTGTGCCACTCTTTACGAGCACCCAATGTTGGTAGAAATTCCTTGAACAATCTGGCCAAGAAACTAATTATTGAACCCGCCTCCATCTTTTTTAATATCAAATGAGGTAATATCTATACTTTCAGCAAATGGCCCCCTATTTGTTCATGAAGGAAATGATAAGGTGTTAAAATTGGCTCATCATTGGTATTTCAGCTTTGATAAGTCAATGGTCTACTGTTTATGAGCCCCTCAACTCCATTTATGGCCGTCTGTAACTCCTCGTCGTTAATGTCTGCGTTTTCCAGGATCGGGAATATTGCTCTCCTAGCACTTTTTACCATGGAGTCGTGTACGCCCCAAAACTGTGGAGCATTCGGTGGAATAAATTGCCACTTGATTCCTCTATTAGTGGAGTTCTGTACGATTTTGTCATCTTCTAACACATTTAACAGTTATTTTAGTTCTCTAACAGCTCCGACAAAGTTTGATCCATTATCTGATACAACTGTTTCTGGTAACCCTTGTCTGCTACGAACCTATATAAGGTTTTCATGAAGGAGTCGTTATCTACAGAGTACGACAATTCAAGATGTACCACCCTACATGACATACATGTTAATACACACATATATATTTTGTTTCTTTGTTTTCTCCTACCTTGTTTGGTAAGAAGGGTCCTGCGTAATAAACAGCTGTATGAGCAAATGCTCTCATAGTCCTCCCGACACGATTCTGAAATTGGTCCACTAAACATTCGTTTTCTGTTTCGCGTATTTCTTCTTGGACTGCATTCATCCAATATCGAGCACACAAATAATCTAAAGTCTGGTTTGAACCACCATGATTAGTTTATTCGTGATGGTGTCCTACAACTAACTTTGTTACCAATTCCTTTCTTGGTAAAATAATGGGACACCTAGTATCATATGGCACAAAATCTATTAATTTCAGTCTACTGTCACTTCTTATTAAATCTTCTTCATCTATTTCTGGATTAAGTTTCACCATTTTACTGGACTTTGCAAAGAGATGTGTATTCTTCTTGAAAGTTTTTCTGTTGAGTATGAGAAATTACAATGTTTTCAATGGATTTCAATTCTTCTACATGTAAAACCCTTTCTTTGTGTCTTTCTGTTTCGGGTAACTGACAATTACTGATAAATCTGAGTACCAACGCATATACGCACAGAAATCGACTCAAACTTGAAAGGCGAATAGGATTTAGTCTGAAATAATCATCACACCGAGTTTGTGACAATAACACAACCTGAATGGTTTTTTAATGTCTGTCTTTTTTGCTCAACATTTGCTGCTACATTCGATTTAAATCAATTCTGGCCACAAATCAACATATGTCAACATGTCTTTGCATAGAAATTCTGGTCCTTTCCACCATAAATGCTGTTCACTTAAGTCTTTGACACTTAAACGTCTCGAACCACAATCTGCTGCGTTTTGCTGTGACGGAACATAACGCCATTGCTCCGAATAAGTCATACAATGTATTTCACCAAGTCTATTTGCTTCAAAAGGCTTAAATTGACGACTTTAATTACGTATCCAATAAAGTGTGTTGAAACTATCTGACCAAAACTGATCTTTTCCCAACTTATACTCTTAAATTGAGTCCTAATACTGCAGCCATAAGTTTCAGTCTAGGAACAGATGTACTTTTCAAAGGGGCCACTTTACTTTTGGCTGCTACAATGCTGGTACTAATAGAATTATCAAAATGTTCATTTCTAACATATACTACCGCGCATTATGCTTTGGTAGAAGCATCTACAAAGGTATGACTATTCTAACACTCTCTGAACTGAGATTTCTGTTGAAATTTACATCTTCTAAGTCTGATAATTCTGTATACCAACTTTTACATTGTGACATGAGACTTTGTGGCATCCTCTTCGTCTCAGTCTGTACCCGCACACCATATGTCTTGCATCTGCATCTTATCTTTCATATTATGTGGCTAAAATTCCTCTTCGTTAAGTGAAACAATTTGTCTGTATTATTGTATTTGAACTTAAAACAGTAAATGTCAGATAGCCATAACACACCTAAAGTTTTAACTGCTGGAAGCTCATTCTTACTCAAATGTGTTTCCAATGCGCGATCGTACTCGGGAATGTGCGCGATTACTTCGAGTTTGATAACCATGTTCGCGCAAACATGCCTGCCTTTTGCCATATACCCGACAACTGATGATACAGATCTATACCTGTCTTTGAATTTTTAACTGAATCAATACTGTCATCCATGTAAGTGGATTTTAAAATAGTTTCTGAAGCTATCGGAAATTCTTCCCTATAAAGTCTCGAATTGTATTTTGACACACACTGAGCCAGTAACGACGAGGCATTCACACCGAAAACTAATCTATTGAACTCGTAGACTTGAATCGGGTTGTTGTGCTGTTGTTGATGCAAGACAGAACCGAAGGAGACATCTGATTTTGATCTCCACGAAAAGCTATGGTCCTTGCAATCAGGCACTGTGATTCCAACTTGTAAGTACATTTCTTGAATGTCACACACAACTGCTATTTCTTGAATGTCACACACAACTGCTACCGTATGACGCCAGAAACGAATCAAACCATAAAACAAGTCAGACTGGAGGGGTGGCCCCTGATCAATGGTGTCTGATATTTTGCTGACGCATCAAACACAATTATTATCTCGGTCGTACTTTTATCAGGAAAGTGAGGTATGTACCAAGATTTCGTGTCCAAATCTGTGACTTTTGAAATGTACCCATTTTCAATTTTTTCTGAAAAATCCTTTCATTTTTCTTATACAACTCTGGGTTTCTAATTAAACGTTTTTCAGTATTTAAAATTCTTTTCCTGCTTTTTCATAGTTATTTGTGAGCTCATTCTTTCTTTCGTTCCATGGGAGGGTTGGATACTATCACTGCCCCATCAATTCCCCAAAAACGTTTGAGTGTTTCATTTAATTCAATGTTCTTTGAATTGTTCGAGTTAAGAAGAATTGTATGGCTCATGTAACTATTCACATTTTGCTCTGGATTCAGATTACCAACACAAGTCAATCCTAACAATGTTAGACGTGCCACAGGTTCTCCTTGTTTGCCAAGGATTTCATGTAATGACTGGTGTAGATCTGAATAATCAAGCCCTATAACCATGTCGATGTGTTGATTGCTTCCCACTGTTGGAAATTCTATTTTTCCCTTTAAATGTTCTCATTTCCGACAATGTTTGTTTATTGCTATGGCATGTACATTCCCAGTTACGTTGTCAATGGGATTTTTGCTTGAAGGTTTATGTTCAGTTGTCCGTTAAGGCTCTTTACTCCTATCGGTAGTGCATGTTTGAAAACCTTCTGACCGACCGTTCAGAACGTTGACTGTCATTGCCTCTGAGTATTGACTTACAGGCATCCCAAGTTCCATGGCAACACTAGTGTTTATGTATGTTTAGGTACTGTCATCATCAAGTAATGCATTTATCTTTAATTGCTTTTTACCATGCACAATATACACGGGTAAATTTCTAAGTCCGATATAGTACTTTTCGTGGTGTATGGCACAACATAGTCATTCACATATTGAGAACTTTGCTGAACTTCTGACAGGTGTAAAAGTCTGTTGTGGCTCTTGTTACAGTTGTTTATACAACACGGTCTAGTAAATCTACATCCTCTATAGTCACAGTGCCATATTCAATGTGATGCGTTGCACACTTTGCAAATAAACTCCTTTTATATCTGTTGATGACCAAACTGAGATGTCTTGTTCTTCTTCTTTGCTGTTTGACTTTGAAGGCAAATATAGTCTCAGCTGATATGGCTTTAAACTGAGACTCCATTAATATCCGCTTTCTTAATGATTTAACAGATTCTTCAGCACCATGTTCATAAATCCAACGGTGGTATCAAGCTACCATGCTTAGTTTCTTTTGTAATCCTAAATACAATGCACTGTCTCCCATATCAGATTCACGTTCTGATTCTGACACATTTATAACTGCAATGTCCAACAGATCTGCAAGTTTTTCCAGAATTCCGGCATGTTCTTCCTTTATAACACGGAAAGTATCGAGCTCTTCTAAAAATAATTGTACTTGCCTTATTTTTCCACAGAATTCTCTCTCTAACCGATTCTTAGCTGATACGTAGGTCAATTCTAAATGACCCAAAGTTTCAATAGACTTCAACACTCCACCATCCAAATACTGTCATAGTTGCAAACGTTTATAATCCGGAGTGGCAGGAGCACTGTCGATGCAAGCCATGGAGGCCGACTTTCACGATTCATACTTTCGTTTGTCTCCATTAAACTCAGGAATACGCACACGTATCTTTCGTTTCCATAAGTCCTTTCCGACAGATATTATTACTGACGAGCCGGTAGAATCCAGCGCGTCCTGTGCTCGTCTATGAGTATTTGTTTACTCATCATCCATATTCTCCATTTCCTCTGAAATAAGCTATTGTGCCTCCATGTCCTCCTCGTGTTCGTAGAAGTGGGATGGATTCTCCAAACTATTTGAATAATCATCCTGCGCTTGGACAAAAAAGGATTGAAATTCACGAATTATTTTTCGATCAACGTCTTCACTATCAATTGAAGTTAACAGTTTGTGTTTTGTTCGAGTGAAGGCACTTTTTGAACAAGTCTTTACCTTTTCAATTCCAGGTGCATGCGAGCTGGTCTCGCCTCCGTGATGTTTAGTATATATGGAGATATTTCAGTCATCCTTCTCTTTTGTTGTTAAATAATGTATGTGTGGGATAAATACCTCTTTAAACCTCACTCTGCTACCATTTGTTCGGTCGATGTCGATGATAAATTAACTAATTCCTTGTTTTTCTTTGATTACAATTTTATTTCATGACTCCTTCGATCTCTCCCGAATCCCTAAAACCGCAGTGGACAGTTTCGATATTCAAAATAATTGAATGAACAGTTTAACTCTTATTAAACCCTTAAGAACAGAATCAATATACCTTTTATTACTTTTTGATATTGTTCATGTACCAAACGCATACACTAGAGTACACAGAGTTCGATGTTGTGTTTGCTGGGATTTGATGAAAACAACGAAATGACTGTGCCAATAAGTAGACATGATCATAGCTCAAACAGAGATTCGAGTGTTGATAAGCATAATTCAGGTGTATGGATCATAAAAGGTCTAATTAAGCATACTAGAAGACGAAGATTTATTATTTTAACAATTGATATAATAAGAGGCGTCCCGCGAGAAAACCAACAGTATGGCCTTCGAGTACACAGAGTTGGATTTATCCCGAGGCTGTTCATTTCCTGTTCGCTGCATCCTCGAAGCCTCTTGCGAACATGGACACTTTTAGCAGACACTTTTGCCATTA
>JAUELF010263095.1:0-11233 GCA_031471495.1 Clinocardium nuttallii | reverse complement strand
AGATTTTCTATGTTTTGACAAAATATGTTCAAAGTCGTCTGCTGCAGAATTGTCGTATGAGGGAAAGGGTTAACTGTAGCTATAGTTTGTATTTTTTTTAAAAGATGTCTGTTTTAGTATTTTAAAAAACTCAACTTTATCAAAAAATTGAATTAAAATATTTAAGTGTCTCATTTAAACATTTCATTTGTATCTTAATGGATAATTCCATGAAGCACTTCTTTCAAAAAGATTGATAAAAAAAAGTTTGATACTTTTGATGCTAGACTAGGAACTGAATAAATAGAAATAAATAACAATCAGGTGAGAACAAAAGTATTCAGAGGAATATATATGTCTTTTGCCACTATTTCAATAAGTGGAATTGTGATGGAAGCACAATAAACAACTAACATTACCTGTTTATCCTTTCAGTTGGGATGATTTAGCTAGCAGAATGCAAACTGGAAGTATTACTTTCCAAAACATGGAGAAGTATATTGGAAAAATATACAAAACAGAGTATGACAATATGGAGAAAGAACTGCTGTGTATGAATATCAAAAGGGATATGATCCGCAAGATAATTGACCAACTGAAAAAATATAGACAACTTGGAGCTTGTGTGATAGGAGCCAAAGTTATACTTAAATTTATGGAAGAATATGGGCTTAAAGGCGATTTTCAACAAATACAGGCAATTGTGGAGGTAATAATTTTTTTTTTTTTTTTTTGTAAATCGAAACAGCACTTTGTAACATATAAAAACTACTAATTGATTTCCTTTTAAATAAAGGGAAAGAAAAAAGATAACCAGCCAGAAAAAAATTACCAGCCGGGGGCAGGCTGGATTTCCTGATATACATACACGTATGTGGTTAAATCTTAAAAAAGTATTTTTGTCTAAAACAATCGACCAAATTTAAGATTAATTTGATTCAAATTATTTCGATCCATTGAAAAAATTACTTATATGTGTTTAGAGAAAACTTAAAAAATCTTCTTGCCCAAAAGTACATGTCCGATTGAAAATTATTAAGCACAAATGTGCCTTGGGTGACTCTCTTTCAAGATTGTTCTAATAATTTAGATCTGCGAAAAACACGGCCCCAAAGGGGCGGGCTTGGTTTCCTTATATATATACATGTATAGTGAAAACTTGAAAAATCTAATTGTCCAAAATTACAGGCCCAATTTTAAATTAATTTGGCACAAATTTTCATTGGGTGTCCCTCTACCAAAATTGTTCAAATTATTCCGATTCATTAAAAAAAATGGCTGCCAAGTAATAGAAAACAAGAGATTTCTATAGTAAATCAGGGGAGCGATTTAGGATCAGCATGTTCCTCTCGTCTTTACTTGATAATTGATTTTTTTCTCAAAATTCTTTATCAGGGTCAGCCATGTTTACAACCAGAAGTATGTTTTGTTTATTTTATTTAGCTAAACCTTTTTCATATGTAACTGCTGCAGATGCATAAAATGTGTCTGCATGTGGGAATGCATTGATTGGCCAATTGACATGATATTGTAAACATATTGTGCTTCTTGACCAGGTTGATTTGATAAGTGTCGGTTACATATGCAAAAATGGAATATAACTGTACATTAGTAAATTTTCATTTCGCTTAGTTTTGAAAATTATTCAGTTGCCAGTATTAATACTTAAAAATTGTCCACACTAGAGGGGGGTACTTGTTTTGCACATAGGTAAAAGCTCCAGAGAAATGAAATAATGTTCTTTAAATTTAATTTGATACAAACACAAATGGGTCTATGCCTTTTGAAATCTGTGTTGTTATGTAGCATGAAGTTTATATTAAATAGCTAGCTAGCTCTTGACAATCATTTTTAATGTATTAAATCTTAATTACTGATGATGATTTGTAAATTTACTTTATAACTATGAAATATAACAATAAAAGTTCAGCCAACAAAAGCTTGAATGAAAACATTGACTATATATTGCATCTTTTGAAAATAAAGTCAATGAAGTTTTTATGTTGACTACCTCTGTTTTTTTGCAGGGAGACATGAAGGGATAATTTCTCCGTTGTCTTTCTGTTTGTCAGTCTGTGACATTTTCACTCACTCACATTATTGACAGACGACACATGTGTTTCTTTGAACGACATTGTGTTAAAATTCACACAGTATAAAAACTTCAAATATCAATCTTTAGAACCGTATACCAAATATTTTAGAAATGTTAAAATAGTGGCTGTCCTCCACTCAGCGATATCACTTTAATTAACCAATTAGCACATAATTCTAATACATCTGTAACAGACGATATTTAATAACATTGTAGCAAAAGAAGATATTGCTCCTCATGAGCAATTTTTCCTTTTGCCACAATATTTTCAATTTCATACAAAATGTATTCTTTCATTTATAGAGAAGGAAAGCTTTTGTGATCACCCTGTGTCTAAAATATGATAAAATGAAAAAATATTCTTTGTTTTGGTCATTCTAATTATTATCTCAGAGGGAGTTAATAATTCATCTACAACAAGATTTCTTAATTGCTGCCTGCATATCTTAAAGAGCTTATGAAATGGCAATATTAAATTGCAGTGCTGCTTGCTGATTTTCCTATTCAGCATATTTACCTGCAGCCTAAGCTTATTTTTGTTGCAATGGAACCATGTGTAATTATGTCCTCCAGTTGTGTTTTAATACCAGAAACCAGTGTTGCACAAGTTTGGAAGATTTTACTCCTTTCCAAGATGCAAATGCATTTTAAATCTTTCCTGCATACAGCAAACTTTCAGCAGACAACTTTGAAAGCAAGTTGGTAAAATCTCAGGAAATCACTATAAATGAAGGTAAAATTACAGCAAAAAGTTGAAAACATTGTAGCAAATGGAGATTTGCTCGCTTTGAGCAATTTCTCCTTTTGCCACAATGTTTTCAAAAGTCGTCTGCTGCAGAGGCATCATAAAGTGTCTACATGTATATGTAGGAAAAGGTTAAGGATCTGCATGCTGCAGGCATTTTTTTTCTAATTGTTTTGAAAACGGGAGATGATGCTTATTATTTGTTTTTTCTACTTTTGAAACTGTTTTCAACCATTTGTACTTTCATTTCTAAAGAGTTCACATATTTTTGCCGAATGTTTTCTAAGTTTGTTTTCTGCAGATTTGTTGTGTGGGGGGAAAAGGGTTAAAACATCGCTTGTTTATGCAGTTAAACAGCAATATTTTGATAAGTTTTATTGTTCTGAGATTTTTTCAGCAGTAAAAGTCAGTGCAATAAGGATTACATTTATTATCATTATGAATGCCAAGCTTAATCTGTGGGTCCCAACAGTAAATGTTAGTGAAGCAAGTCACATAACACGATATTGCATGTATAAATATAAACATAAAACAATCATTTTTGTCTGTCTAACTTTGCACAGGTCTTTGAATGACTTATATGTATATTATTTGTTACTATGTATATAGTCATGGATGAATTGAAATTCTGCACTTGTAACATTAACTAAATTGTCAGATTTACCATCCTTTATTTTAACCCTTACCCACCTATAGACGCATTTTGACGCATCTGTAGCAGACGACTCTTGAAAGCAGTGTGGCAAAAGGAGAAATTGCTCAAAACGAGCAATTTCTCCTCTTGCCACAATGTTTTCAACTTGTTTTCAGTAATTATACTTTCATTTAGAGATTTTCTGTATCTTAAGTAGGTGTCTTAAAGTCTACTGCAGATGTGTTGCATGTTGGAAAGGGTTAAAGTTCAAGGCAGATATTTGTTTGTTGGGGGGACTAAGCACAGAAATGAAGGAAAGGAAGACAGGATATGTTGCCAGGTTCTTTTTGGAGTCCTTTTCATAATGTCTCTACCTCAGATTTTGTTATTTTACATCTACTGTACTGGTAATAATTTATGAATTAAATGCAGCAGGTATCATTCAAAAGGTTACCTAGAATAATAAGGCAAATTTAGGGCACTATTTATATCTTCGTAGGAAATTTTGGCATCAACTGACGCCTCTGCAGCAGATGGCTTTTTGAAAACATTGTGACAAAAGTAGAAATGGCTCAAAACAAGCAATTTCTCCTTTTGTCACAATGTTTTCCACTTTTAGTCATAGGTTATCCATTCAATTATAGAGATTTTCCATTTGTTGACGAAATATGTATAAAGTCTTCTGCTGCAGAATTGTTGTATAAGGGAAAGGGTTAATTAGATAATTTGAGTAATATTGGAGTGTAAAGATCGGATTATTCTTGCTAATCCAGGCTTCTGTATAATACTAAATAATTGCGTATTCCCAGTGTGTCATGGACAGCCAGTCTGTTGATTGGCACAACGTCTACCACTTATTTTATCCAGTCACTGATTTGACATGGAGGTTTTCTATCGATACAGTTCATAACCTCTCTAGGATTTCTCTCATAGAATTACAATGGTACTAATTTGCACGCTGCCGTATCTGTTCCAAATCAAATCTATATATGGAAAACATCCTTCCAATGAATAATTGAATAAGGCATATTAAGAAGCAATTGCCTCATGCCAATCCCATGTACATTCTCTACTGTACAGGTATTTCTAGGAGCCTTAGGAAGAATTAAACAACTCAAATATTGTACAGTTAATTCATATTAACCCTTTCAATGCCGATTTTTATAAATGAACTTCTCCAGGTGTATACATATTTTTTATAAAAAAGGGCTTGTGCCAAGTTTTTTTTAACTTGCAATTTACACCCTGTTTTTAACAGAAGTACAATCTTTTTGACATTATTAACCCTTTCCCTCATACAACAATTCCGCAGCAGACGACTTTGAACATATTTTGTCAAAAAATGGAAAATTTCTATAACTTATATATAAATGGATAACCTATGTCCAAAAGTGGAAAACATTGTGTCAAAAGAAGAAATTTCTTCTTTTGTCACAATGTTTTCAAAAAGCCGTCTGCTGCAGAGGCGTCAGAAAGCTTCTATATGAGGGAAAGGGTTAATATGCAAAATGGTGTTTTGTGGGGAGATTTTTCAAATAAGAAGGAAAATTTGCCTCATTTTTCAAGATTGCAACAGCAGCCAAGTTAGTTATGATGGCATTTTAATGGTCATTGTGTCCACTGATCGTGATTTAATCGGGGTTCCTGCGTGTTTTCTACTGTTTAAAGTGTTGTACCTGGCAGTTGATTATGTGCAATGTGCAACTTTAGAGTCAATGATGATGAATATTTAAATTCGAAACATTCATCGCATGATGATGAGTAAGTCTTTCTTAAAAAGTTTCCAAGAATATATATTTGTAAATATTGTAGCAAAAGGAGAAGTAAATTACTCGCTTGTTTTTAATATTCACAAAATGTTTCAGTTGTATTTATTGATTAAACTTTCATTTATAGAGGTTTACCATATCTTTGCTTAGATAATTTTGAATCTGTCAGCTACAGATTTGTCATATGCGGGAAAAGGTTAAGAGGTCTTGGATTTTTTTTTTAATAAAAACAAGACTTGATGAAGATGTATGTTCTGATAAACTTTCATGAAGATTGGATGTAAAATGTTGCCTGTAGAGTGTTAACAAGGCAATTGTTGACAACAGACAAAATGTGATCACAATAGCTATTTTTCGAAGAGGGATATCTGTAACATAGAATATTCGCCTAGTGTTAAATAGAAGAAGCCATTGCTAACTTAATTAGGTATATATATATGTATGGCTTCAATTATCCTTTGCTGTCAACAAAGAAATGTGTGTAATTTATTTATGTTTTTACACAGAACCCCTGTCAAATGACTTTTCCCACATACAACAAATCTGCAGCAGAAGACATTGAAAACATGTAGACAAAAATGTATATTAGTATATTTATTACATAAATATAATTATTTAAAAGAGTTTTGCCACAGTGTTTTCAATAGCTATAAACTATATATCTTCAGTATATGAAGGTAATACAACAAAACTAGTGAAAATATAATGGGAAAGAAAAAAAATATTTTGAACAATTTCTGTTTTGCCAAAAGTGCATTCATGTCTTGGCTGCAGATCAAGGCATTTGATAATGTCTGAATATCTAATATTATTGAACGCTTTCTCGCAAACAAAGTTCGAAAAAGAATATGCAAATTCTCTGTTTACAAAATGTAATGAAATATAATTATTGACTACAATTAAAATCATTGTGGTAAAAATAGAAAGTGCCCAGTATGACCAATTTTTCCATTTGCCACAATGTTTTCAAACGTCATCTGCTGCTGAGGACGCTGCAAGCATCACATTGTATGAAAGCCAAGTCTGGAAGCTAGTTATGTCCTCACACCAGGAGAGGTGGGTTCCCGGCTGTAGCTTTTCCGGAGACTCATAACACAAAATACAAAAATACATGGAAAATACATGGAAAATACATGGAAAAACCATGGAATTTAATGTTAAAATGCGGAAATGCTGGAAATGTGTCCGAATACTCCGGGGTCCCAGCACTATTCCAGGGTGTCCATGGAACCGTTCCGGGGTGTCCATGGAACTTTTCCGGGGTTTCCATGGAACTTTTCCGGGTTGTCCATGGATTTTCCGGGTTTTCCACATAAATGTCCTGGAATTTCCATGGAAAGTGTCGGATTATCCCTGGAAAGTTGTCCGAATACTCCAGGGAACTTGGTAAGAGTCCCCGGAAAAGCTACAGCCGGGTGAGAAACTAGGCAGACTACAACTCTTTTATTTCATTCAGAAGTAACAACTAGCAGTATCTGTTGCAAATGGAAAAATTTGCTCGTTTTGATAGCAAAAGTTGATAGCATAGTTGAAAAGGGAGCATTTGCTTAAAACAAGCAATTTCTCTTTTCCCAAAAATGATTTCAACGTTGTAGAATAATAATGCTCCTAACTTAGTGGATATAACAATATATTTCATAGACAATTTTTAAGCAAGCATCACTGTAAATATTGTTTTATGTAAATGGTTAAAACACACAAGACATTACAATGAAAGACTGCCTGTGTTCCTTCTGTCAATCTGAGATGTGAATTATACAGTTTTGACCCTGTCTGCCTTCCTGCCAATCTATCTTTTAAGTGCCATGACACTTAATTATTTTCCCCGAAAGAAGAGACTTTTGCTGCATCTTCAGCAGATGTCTGATGAAAACGTTCTGATAACATTGTGGGCCATTCCACAAGAAAAACGGACCTACAGAGATTTGGTTATTTAATATATGGCAATGATTGATACATTATGTATACACTTGAATAGGCATTGCCATTGCCTATAACTAATTTCCTGAACTTTCCAGTATGGTTTGTATACCAAGATGGTGTTGATCTCACAATTTGCTAAATCACAGGCTGATCTTGATCTTCTTTGGCTGCTAGGTCCTGAACAGTTTTTGGGTGATTTGACCCCTAGATATTCAGTTTCATATGACTTGGCCCATAGATCTTCAGTATATGAGGGTCAATTTCATGTGACTTGGCCCGTAGATCTTCAGTATACATGAAGGTCTGTTTTTGTGACTTTGCCCATATATCTTCAGTAGTTAAAGGTTAATTGCATGCGACTTTGCACCTAATGGTCTTCAGCAAAATATGAAGGTAAATTTCATGTGATTTTGCCCATACATACATCACTATATCTTCAGTATATGAAGGTAAATTTCATGTGACTTGGCCCATACATACATCACCATATCTTCAGTATATGAAGGTAAATGTCATGTGACTTGGCCCATACATACTTCATCATATCTTCAGTATATAAAAAGGTAAATTTCATGTGACTTGGCCCATACATACATCACTATATCTTCAGTATATAAAAAGGTAAATTTCATGTGACTTGGCCCATACATACATCACCATATCTTCAGTATATGAAGGTAAATTTCATGTGACTTGGCCCATACATACTTCATCATATCTTCAGTATAAAAAGGTAAATTTCATGTGACTTGGCTCATAGATACATCACCATATCTTCAGTATATGAAGGAAAATTTCATGTGACTTGGCCCATACATACATCACTATATCTTCAGTATATGAAGGTAAATTTCATGTGACTTGGCCCATACATACATCACTATATCTTCAGAATATTAAAAGGTAAATTTCACGTGACTTGGCTCATACATACATCACCATATCTTCAGTATAATTATGAAGGAAAATTTCATGTGACTTGGCCCATTCATACTTCACTATATCTTCAGTATATAAAAAGGTAAATTTCATGTGACTTGGCTCATAGATACATCACCATATCTTCAGTATATAAAAAGGTAAATTTCATGTGACTTGGCTCATACATACATCACCATATCTTCAGTATATGAAGGTAAATTTCATGTGACTTGGCCCATACATACATCACTATATCTTCAGTATATAAAAGGTAAATTTCATGTGACTTGGCCCATACATACTTCTCTATATCTTCAGTATATCAAGGTAAATTTCATGTGACTTGGCCCATACATACATCGCCATATCTTCAGTATATAAAGGTAAATTTCATGCGACTTGGCCCATAGATACATCACAATATCTTCAGTATATGAAGATAAATTTCATGTGCTTGGCTCATAGATACATCACTATATCTTCAGTATATAAAAAGGTCAATTTCATGTGACTTGGCTCATACATACATCACCATATATTCAGTATATAAAGGTAAATTTCATGTGACTTGGCCCATACATACATCACCATATCTTCAGTATATGAAGGTAAATTTCATGTGACTTGGCCCATACATACTTCACTATATCTTCAGTATATAAAAAGGTAAATTGCATGTGACTAATGGCTCATACATACTTCACTATATCTTCAGTATATGAAGGTAAATTTCATGTGACTTGGCTCATAGATACTTCACTATATCTTCAGTATATAAAGGTAAATTTCATGTGACTAATGGCTCATACATACTTCACTATATATTCAGTATATGAAGGTAAATTTCATGTGACTTGGTTCATACATACTTCACTATATCTTCAGTGTATTAAGGTAAATTTCATGTGACTTGGCCCATACATACATCACTATATCTTCAGTATATCAAGGTAAATTTCATGTGACTTGGCTCATACATACTTCACTATATCTTCAGTATATGAAGGTAAATTTCATGTGACTTGGCCCATATATCTTCAGTGTATTAAGGTCATTATGAGCAATTTTCCCTTTTGTCATAATGTTTTCAAAATTGTGCAGCTGCATGTGTGTCTATATGTGAGAAAGTGTATAGTTGATCTATGAAGGTTTGAAGATACCTGAAGTATCTACTTTTCTACAGATACAATTAATTATACTGTGATGGCTTATACAGCACAAGTTTATTGATAAGTCACATATTTGCATAAATTTGCAATAAATAACAAAATCATGTAACAGATTTAGTAGGGGACTGTTTATCTATGCAATAAGTATTTTTTCCTTCTAAATATCCCAACCTATATATGCCCAAGTATTGAATAACAATTTTACTCTGAATCATGCTGCTGTTCTCGGTATAGCGCTGGTCTTGCTTGGCTCCCGAATTTATGTGCGTGAAAAACATGTATGTGGGAAAAGAATTATAAATTTTCAAAAATCTAAAGTTTGAAACACCAAAATACGATCCGGGAAATAGACCTCCATGACTGCATTACGACGGTCAGGTTAATCTACATGTTTGCATAACGCTTTGTTCAATATTACAACAATAGACTGGTAAAAAAGATCGATATCGTTATTGAGCGGCTGTCTGCATAACGCTTTCAAAATTACAACAATAGAAATATAAAAAATCGATATCGGGTGTAATGTTTGTTTGTGCATTACACTTATTGTGTTCCGTCAGCTTTCAAACTGATACAAATGTAAACGACTGTGGCTTTCATGGTGTGACAAATGAATAAGCTCAAACTTCATAATGTACAACCAATTCTGAAAATTGCACAAAGTTTTGTCTGTATGTCATCCATTTCTTTATCTCCGTAGAGAAATACATCTTGGGAAAACCCCAAATATACATGTGACTATTCCAGCCAATATTATTTCCGATATGTTTATAGAGAAATGCATCTTGGGAAACCTGAAATATACAAGTGGCTATTCCAGCCAATAGTATTTGCGATATGTAAATTAAACTTATCCCAAATGTATGCAGTAAACGTTATCAATATTGGGGCCGTTGAATAGGCATGTGCAGTAACTGTATCAATTACAACTTCCGCAAATATTGCAAAACAGAAAGTACCCCAGCCACTCGGTAAATCTCGAAAGTTCACTGCAATTACAGCGAATTGTCAAAGAAATAACCCTGTACAATATCGGTGATTAGAAATGCGTAGTATCCTTCCTTCTTCTACATTCGGCCCTTGCACTCGTTTTGTGACGTAAAAGAATATCGGATACTGTAATATATTGAAATTTGCAATTCGCGAGTATGCGAGCTTAAATTCCAGCCCTGATACATTTATCAAATTCAAAGAAACAGGTAAATATTACTTGCAAGCTTGTTTTAGCCAAAAACACTTTTTTGCAATTTAATATGTGTATGCATTCTGCACTATAGGGGGTGGGTGGGTGGTGTAATGACTTGGTGTATTTTTTGGAACAGCGTTATCAATTTAACCCTGTTAATAGCGCTGTGCATGACCATGGCTCCCAAGTACAGCGTTGTAAAGGGTCTTCAGTGTACTCGCTTCTTCATAACGAAATGTGCATGCTCGACAAAACGAAACATTGAGGACACAACAGGATAAATCATAGCTTTGTTCTATATTTATATAAACATTGGTTTGTATAACCATAATGATTTGTTGTTTCAACATGGATTTTATTTAAATATCAAAAAATGTACGCACATAAATATTAGTATGCAAAATAAGACTTTTTTTTATTTCTTTTAAATTTACTGTTGTAACTGAAATAATTTAGCTAGGTAAAAATAAAATGAAAAACACTGCTATTAAAATATATAGTAAATTTTATCTGCAGCATTTCATACTTTTACATTAAACAAGTCTTATGCATAGAAATAAACCATATTTAGGATGTATTACACAGGTGTAAAAATTGTAAGTTTTTCCCTAATATTAACCCTATGCTCACAGTACAGTCAAACTGATGAGCCAGTATACACTACAGGGTGCTTATATTTAGTTATAACTTATAAGGCCATTGTTCTGTAAAGTAATGGGTTAAAGGTGCTGAACCCCGGATTGTGATCAAAATTTTGAAATGGTGAAACTTCTGCCAATATTGCTAATAGTGACAAATAAGTAGGTTCTAAG
>JAUELF010263084.1:0-11234 GCA_031471495.1 Clinocardium nuttallii | reverse complement strand
AACCAGGAAACATATGAGTAGGTGAACTGGCCGCCGTGATATGACTGAGAAATTGTTAAAAACGGCGTTAAACCCCATTCAATCAATCAATCCAAATAATGCACTTAGTATTTATTATACACATTTTCTTATCTTATTAGCATAACATATACAATTTGCTAGATAATGTATCCCAATTCTTGAGTTTGATGTCATCAGATTTATGAATTTGTGTTGAGTTGGTCACGTGTAATAATATATTTTGATGTATTAAGATCTTAGATCTGAATATTTAGAGCAAATGCGTAAAAAATGGTATTCGTTTTCAGTTAACGTAGAGGTTAAATTTACATAGTATCTTTCATTTCTTGAAATATTGTTATAACGACCACTTTCATTGTTTGATTCATGAGCGAAGTGCGAAGTTTTGTAAAATCAGTTCTAAATTTAAGATTTAAGTCGTGTAGAGTTGTTAATTTCAGTATACCAGTGTTTTTGGTATATACCTGTTTTCCTTTGCTTAATATAATTGTAATTTATATTGGTTTTCCCATACGTTTGAAAGTCATATTGTTCCAGATTTGTTTTAATACGATATGCCCCCTTTTTATACGCATTATTGCTATCTCTGACTTTATAACCTGAATAGATTTTTCAACGTAAACCTGTATCAAATTCTTCGGGTTATTCACATTGATGTGTATGTTTGTTGAATACAATACTCATGAGGCATATCATTGTTATATATGAGACGCGTCAAGCGATTTGGGATCGTTTTGCACCTGTGCACAGTGAAGGCTCCGGCTATAGCCTGTGTATCCGCACAGTCTTACCAGAGCGTTTAATGTCCACCTACAAGTAAGTAATGGCTGCATCTTTTTATATCATATATAGCACAATATAGTATGCTATTTAAGGAGTATACTGTATGATCAATTTAAGTGGAATGAAAACATAATGTAGAGATATAACTCGTACTCTTTCAAGTGATTCGATAAATTATTCTATGCGCTAATTGATATCATATCTTTCTTTTTTTAAATTGAATCAGTTTGTGACTCGGAGTAATATTTTCAAATCGGCGAAGGTTTAAAATGAAAAGTAGAAATTTAGAAATAGTTACCCTAAAATGTTACAGGTAAATTATGTGTTTGCATGGTTTCCCGTTACCATCAGACCGCCTCGTTGGTGTAGTAGTAGATCGTCTGTCTTAGATGCGAAGGTCGCGTATTCGATCCCCAGGCGGGAAAGAGAAACAAACATACCAACACATCTGAGACTCATCAATAAGAGGCATGCATTTCAGCTCCGTTTTAGATATAGTTAAACATGACTTTGTAAACTTCTATTTGTGTCCATCTTATTTCATAAACGTCAGTTACATATATTTTAGCTAGTTATCCAAAGAGCGGCATTCCCATGTTCGATCCCATCTTCGCTAGCTAAGGCTACTTCTTTATTAGCATTCCTGATAAGTACATATGAAATATAATTGACAAATCGCCATTGGTTGGCGAAAATGGTTCAAACCTTGACCGAAGTAAAACTTGTGTTTAGTCTTATGAACCAAACCTTTTAAAAACCCGTCAACCAACTAAATATGTTCTGATATCCTTTGTAGACCAAATCACAACCATGAACTGTGATTGCATCCTCTGAGTCCCCTGTCAGTGAACATGGAGAGGCAAACATGAACAGTGAAAAACAAACACATGTGTATCCTTGTCGTAAGGAGAGGAACAAGAACATGTGTTTCTTAAGGTTGGTTTTCCTTGGCATTATGCTTTTATAAGCTTTGAAGCTCAATGTCGCACACATATTGAAATCCATAAATTAATGTATTCCCATCCCATTAGTAAGTTATCTGATGATGGCGCGTGTGTTAGTTACATTACATTATGTACAGTGTCAATGGTAATATTTGAGAATAACGATCTGTGTCACCCGAAATCAGCATCATTTGCTTTTTATTTATCATGCAACATTTTCCAAAGCTCTTTTGACATGAGATGAGAACTGGAGAATTTGAACATGGAAGAGTCTACTTTTAACGATTCGGCGCTGAAAGAGTTTACACAATTTTAAATTGCGCGGGAAATGTAAGTAAAAATTGTAGGTATTCGGATCAAATGTAAATCTTAAGGAGCTAGCCCTACATACGTACGCTCTAAGTATTCACTTCCTGTCAAGATAGAAGTTAAACTGGCATTGTATTTGTAGGCCAATTTACAACCACGACATATGCCGTTATCCTTGGAGAAGAATATACTGGGGCAGTCTTCTCTCAGTGTACACAGTTTGGCACACATAAACCTGCTCCAGATACCAAGCGCCGCAAACGATGACTCGTCATCTACACATGTTTGTCCAGAAAATTCTGTATTCTTTGCAAAATTGTCAGATTTTGCAGCCAGCATCACAAACATTGGTTTTGAAATAAGGCAGACACACGTAATTACCAATAAAATCCTCGTCATGTAACTCTGTTTGTCTAAATGAAACTTTTATATTGTTACTGCACTCCAATTTTCTAACAGTTTTGCCAATAATGGATCTGCTGATCTAACCAAGTAAACAATAGTGTGATATAAATGCACACATGTATGAGTGTGCAATGTCATAACGCTATACGAGGGTTGGTTCAAAAGTAACTGGCATTTTGTTATAATTTCGACAATAATCAACATTTTAAAAGAATTTTTTTTATCTTATTGATTTTCACATTTCTCTTATATATATGATACATATTTGATGAATAGTTGATAAGTAAAATTTCTTTGAGGTGACGAGTAGTGTCAGTACCGTGAATGAATATCTGAATTAAAGAAGAATCTTATACATCATCTGTATTTACATATAACACATGGGATTTCTTATGATATTTAACGACACTGACACTGTTTATATTAATGTCATAAGTTGCTCTCTTATTATGTGATGATATATTGACACTATTTCTCTCCTACAACCGAGCAGCCAATGACAAATTGACTGACTTATAGCCAACTCAATTAACTTTTCTTTTCAAACCGTTTTCGCTTGCGGTAATATATTGTGTTTAAACAATTCTTCGTTGTTTTAATCGGCTAAGCTGTGTAACAAACTAGTTATTTAACAAATAATGTGGTGTTCAAATGTTTTATTGTTGTTACTTTTATGTATTTCTAAATATCTTAATCTAACAATATATCTGGTTAACAGTTTCCGTATGTCTTGAAATAATTGTTAAAATACTGTTCAAAATATCAACAAAAAAGCTATACATTGTATTGTACTGCAATGCATGCTATGACAATACACCTTTACTTGATGGCTATTGTTTTAGAGAGTCAGCACGTGGGACGTATAGGCACACTTGACCCTTTGTCCTTTTTGACAATATCATCGAGGCAAGAAATGTATCGAAGCGTGCTAAATTCGTGCATTTATTGATTTTAAAAAGGAACATGATTATGTATAAAATCGTAATTTACTTTTGCATAAACTTTTAAACATTGGTATAAGAGGTAAACTTTTAACTACAAACAATCTTTATATTCTTCGGTATCTTCATTTGTACGGGTTAATTCGTTTAATACAGACTGTCGGATATTAAATCAGGATTGCGCCATGAATATAGTCTATCTCTTATTAGTCTTTAGGTTTGGTCGATTCCGTCAGTCTGTCTGTCTGTCTGTCTGTCAGTCCAACCGAACCTTGTCCGGCCCGCATCTTATATAAGCATCATAGGATTTAAAAGAAACTTGGCTCAAACGTTCACAATGATGAGGCGGCGTGTCATGCACAAAACCCAGGCCTGTACCTCAAATGTCAAAGTCACACTTACGGGTCAACGGTCAAAATGAGTACTCTTTGATAGGATTACCTTGTCCGGCCCACATATCAAGCCTGCATCATAGGATTTCAAGAAACTTGGCACAAACGTTCACCATAATGAGGCGGCGTGTCGCGCACAAGACCCATGCCTGTACCTCAAATGTCAAGGTCACACTTACAGGTCAAAGGTCAAAATGAGTACTGTTTGATAGGATGACCTTGTCCGGCCCGCATCTCTTCCATGAATCATATGGTTTCATAGCAACTTGGCACAAACGTTCACCATGATGAGGCGGCGTATTATGCTTAAGACCCAGGCCTGTACCTCAAATGTCAAGGTCACAATTAGAGGTCAAAGGTCAAAACGAGTACTAATTGATAGGACTGTACCTTGTCCGGCCCATAATTCAACCATGCATTATAGGATTTCAAAAAAAGCTTGACACAAACGTTCACCATGATAAGGCGGCGTGCCGCGCAAAAGACCCATGCATGTCAAATGTCACTTGTCCGGCTCACATCTCAACCATGTATCATATGATTCCCAAGTTACTTGGCACACATGTTCACCTCAAATGTCAAGGTCACAATAAGAGGTCAAAGGTCAAAATTAGTACTGTTTGATAGGACTGTACCTTGTCCGACCCGCATCTCAACTATGCATCATAGGATTTCAAAGAAATTTGGCACAAAGGATCACTATGAGGTGGCAGTGTGTCACTCTCAATACCCAGGCCTTGACCTCAATTGTCAGGGTCACACTTAGAGGGCAAAGGTCAAAATGATAACTGTTTGACAAGACTCTACCATGTCCGATCCGCATCTCAACCATGCATCATAGGATACCACAAGTTACTAGGCACACATGTTCAGCATGATAAGGTGGCGTGTCGCGCACAATACCCAGGCCTAGATCTTAAATGTCAAGGTCACACTTAGAGGTCAAAAGACAAATTGAGAAACTATGCATCATAGGATTCCCAAGTTACTGGGCATTCATGATCACCATGATGAGGTTACTTGCGGCGCTCAAGACCCATTCCTGTATTTCAAATGTTAAGGTAACACTTAGAGGTGAAAGGTCGAAATGAGAAATGTTTAATAGGACTGTGCCTTGTCATGCCCACATCTCAACCATGCATCATATGATTCCAAAGTAACCCAGTACACATGTACACGATGAGGCAGCGTGTCGCGCACAATACCCAGACCTTTACCTCAAATGTCAAGGTCACACTTAGAGGTCAAAGGTCACACTTAGAGGTCAACGGTCAAAATGAGTGCTGTTTGATAGGACTACCTTGTCCAGCCCGCATCTCAACCATGCATCTTAGGATTCTCAAGTTACTGGACATACATTCAGGAAAACAAGTTATGTGTCAGCTCAGCATGCCAACATCTTTAGTAATTGAATATGTTGGTATTGTGACTTCGAATATTTTACTGGTTTGCATATACATTCCCCTAAGTGCCCGATGGAAAACTGTGAAACAAGAGATCTGTACCAGCATACAGTATTTTACAGATCAAGCCATGAACTACAAATGCAGGCACACTCTAGTGCTTCGAGACTTTAACCTTGAGTTTAAATGTTTGTCATGTTTTGAGAAGAATCTCAACACCAACTCACAGACTAGGTGCCATGCTTGACCTCTGCATCACAGAGGACAGGCATTTGATAGTTCGCAACTACATAATTTTATAACTGTACAGATTCCTCAGCACAGTTTATCAGTCTGATACTGCACAGCACAAGAAACACAACCACATGAACAGGGTAACTTTAGCTCTGTGCATACTTACAGTGGCATTAATAACAATTTGTGACATTGGTAAAACATTTGGCTCCTGACCAGGTCCCACATAATGTACAACCAGAACTGAGATATAAACTTGATAACACACATATCCCATCTTCTGTAAAAATCTAGAAAATATTATACCAGATTTGTTCAAATTGCATTAATCTCTAGAATAACTAATTATGCAAAATTTTAACTGTAACTTGTATTGCTGTCTATAATGAACCCGTATGTACAGCACTCCTTTTCATTAATCTGGTACCAGGTTCTGATCAAGATACATATTTTATGCATTGCTGGTTTTATCCAAAATTGCACATACAATACACAATGTGCTGTCCTCATCTGTTAGGAAACTTTTGTATTGCTTGCAATACAACATTAACTTGTGTAATATATTTATCAACGAATTTGCCTTATACCTAAAGTCATGGGATATTGGTATAGCATGTGGTGAGATAAAACATTGTATTGTAATGTATGCAACTAAAATTGTTTTACCTTGCATACAACGGAACAGATTTTCAAACCTTTGCTTAATGCTCTAAATGACTGGTGTTGTGCCGATGATATATCTATTTTGTACGTTTAAGTAATTGTGAATAAGTGACAGATTGTTCACTTCCGTCCCGGATATTTTCAAAGGACTTCAGTGACTTTTAAATTGTTTTCGTACTAATTTATAGTATATATCACTTATAAGTTTTTTAGAACTTTGGTTATATTATTCATACCAAATCAATCTTTTTTAAAACAATAAGAGATATAGCTTAAACACTTACACAAATCTCATTACCATCATTACCTCCACCAACAGCAAAGAGTGCATAATTCAGTAAAGATATTTGTAAGAATGATGACCCTTTTTCGACGTATTAAGTACGTTGCTTATGAATAATATAATAAAGTACTTGGGTATGTTTTCTGTACAAAAAAAAAGGTTTTCTTTTATTGGCAAGCACAAAAAAAGTCGAGCGTGCTGTCCTCCGGCAGCTCTTGTTTTAAAGCGGAGTCGGTTTTGCAATCAAAATATTTCTTATACTGGAACCAGTCCGTTACTAATGATGTAGGCACTTCAATGCTGGCATAAAATTACGTACTTCCAGTTGATTTAAAAGATCATTTTGTATAGAAAGCCACCATGAAGAAAAACATAAACAAATACAAAATGGGATGAGTTTCATTTAAATATATACCAACGTTCACGTCCTGTAGCGTTTGGATCATTTCTCTTTCATTCCGAAGTCAATGCGACATGCGTCATTCGTCTTCCACCACTGGGCTAAGTCTATATGGAAAAGCAGCCAGTTGCTTGGGAAGATTGTTGTGTTGAGTTATGGTGTGAGAAAACCAGGAAAACATGAGTAGGTGAACTGGCCGCCGTATTATGACTGAGAAAATGTTGAAAACGGCGTTAAACCCCAATCAATTGTATTACGGTGTTTTTACCTCTCTTAAAGCTGATACCATTCAATACCAATCTTTACTTTCAGAACTTTCATTTCCTTCTGTAGATTCGAAATACATACCAAACAAATATGAGCCGTTCCACGAGAAAACCAACATTATGCGTAATGTATCGACCATGATAAGTCCGCGTAGTCCGCCTAAGGGGGATAGAAGTATAATGTAATGATTCATGAAACAGAATATCTGCAGGAGACGAAACGTTTATGTCCGGGACCACGACATGCTTAGTCTGATCTGGATCGATACTTTACGATTCCACAATGTTTTGTTTTTTTCGTGGAACGGCTCATATATATGTTATGATTAGCGATCATGATGACACCGTGGTATACTCGAAACTTCTAAAACAGTAGAGTTGAGCTTGTGAATGTTTAAAAAGGTATGCTCGCTAGATCTGACAAAGCGTCATTCTTTGAACATGTATAACATATTAGCTGTTATTGGTCAAGTTTACACAAAAACTATGAACACAAGCTATCAATAGCGTTATTAAAAGACGGCTCTTTTCGCTTAACGAGAACACCGCGCATAAAAATGTTTCACCTTGCAATGTTTTGGTCCAATATTAAAATCTATCACAATCAAAGATTTTGAATATGTTTGATACCTTTTATAATGTTTGCAAAGTCGTCCGTGGCATTGTACAATTCCTGACCGAGTACTTATTTGTTTACCCTTGGATCATTGATAAGTGTTCTGTATCCTTGGTATAACTGAAATAATGCTGAACCTCCATAAATACGCTATAAACAATCACATTGAATATTCGCAGCGACCGACTGTTAGGGTAATGATACATCATTTGTCCCAATGGACCTAAATTATTAAGTACACATCACGGTACCTTTTCCTTTTTAAAAGCTAATTGATGATAAATCTTTCCCATAGCATATTGCACAATGTTAGATACGTTTTAAGAAGCGCACGGAACGGAACATCTTTGGCTTTGAATGAAAATAATAAGTGTATTGACAGAACAGACTACAATACATTGTGTATGTTTCGTGATTAACTTGTTTCACTTGTTTGATCGAGTGTTTGCTAGTTTACGCCGCCTTCGGCAATTGTTCAGTTATATCACGGACTTTCCTGTGTTAGTTACCAGGAATACTGGTCCATTTATCCAGACACCAGCCAGTCAGTCGTAATGCTTACCTCGCAACTTTGAGCGCCAAAGGGGACAGCCATTACTACAATTTTAAAAGTATTCAGTCTGTGCCGGCCCTGGTTCAAACTATACGACCTCTCACAACATAGGCGGACTCTCGACGACTATACTTCCGAGGCGGTTCTGGATATAAACAACTCCTAAGGTCTCAGTGTTGCAGGGTTATCATTATGACTGACTGGCTGTTATCAGGATAAATTGACCAGGAGTACAGGTAACTTTGCCAGGAAACCCTTGATATAACATAACAAGTGTAGACAACGGTATAAAACAGCAAACAACACTAGTTAGTATCTATAATGAATAAATGAAGCGATAAGAGTATAATATTGATATTATGCCCACTGGATCAGTGATAGGATCAGTGATAGGAGTTTCTGTATCCTTGATATATTTGAATTTATTCTGATACTGATAAATACGTAATAAACAATCACATTAAGTGTTCGCAGAGACCGACTGTTACGGTGATAACACAGCATTTGTCCTAATGGACCTGAATCATTTTAAAGTACACATCACGGTTCCTTTACCTCTTTAAAATCTGATAATGATAAATCTTTCTCAAAGCATATTACAAAAGGTTAGATACGCTTTAAGAAGCGCATGGAACATCTTTGGCTTTGAATGGAAATAAATTTAACAGAACAGACTACAATACATGTTGTATTGTTTTGTGATTCACTTGATTGATCGAGTGTTTGATGTTTTACGCCGCTTTCAACAATTGTTCAGTTATATCACGGACTTTCATGTGTTATTTACAAAGACTACTGGCCATTGATCCAGACACCAGCCAGTCAGTCGTAATGCTTACCTCGCAACTTTGAGCGCATAGGAGGCGGCCATTACTACAATTTTAAAAGTCTTCAGTATGTGCCGGCCGTGGTTCAAACTCTACTTCTCACAACATAGACGAACTCTCGAAGACTACATCACCGAGGCGGTTTGAATACAAACAACTCCTAAGCACTCAGTGCTGCAGGGTTAGCATAACGATTGTCTGGCTGTTATCAGGATACATTATACAGGTTATTTAGCCGGGAAGCTCCGTGATATAACATAAACATTGTAGAAAGCGGCGTCAAACAACAATAGTTAGTATCCATATTGAATAAATGTAGCAAAACGAGAATAAAATTGTTATGCCCTCAGCGATATACAATAGTTATAGTACATTAACAACGAACTGATTACTATGAAACCTTTAATGGTATCGTTGGTATACATATTTCATATATCGTGTGCCAATTGAACATTTTAGGGATAGGATACAAATTGATAATACATAACAAATTCACAACGCACCATTATTCGCCGTTGATTTAATGCAAAATAGAGATACCTTCGTGATGTTTACACTTGCAGTTACAACTTTCTTGCTCTTTAGCCCCTACATACATCATACTCGTTTTTCTGTTCTATAACTTATTTTCCCTACTGCGCAGAAGAACAAATGACGATATGTTTGCATATTGCGTAATTTAAAAACATATCTTAATTTAAATCATTCACAAATTTTCAAGTAGAATTAATTCAAATAGTGTTTACGTTATGTACTTAAACTGAATTATTTTATTACGAAAAAGCACATCCGAAGTATTTAAAGAGCTGATAAAGGTGATGCCACGGATGATGAATCGGTGACTGCCGGTGACCCTGCTGATAAAGGTGATGCCAACGATGATGAATCGGTGACTGCCGGTGACCCTGCTAATAATGGTAATGCCACGGATGATGAATCGGTGACTGCCGGTGACCCTGCTGATGGCGTACCTGAGACAGAGGCTGTATGCACTAGCGGTGGCGCATTCCCTAAGAGAACGAAGAAGGCTGCGGGATACAAAGGCAAATAGAAGAAGCACGGCCCCAACCACAACTGCGGCACTGTCATCTGCATTCGGAGGACATCCGAGGAGCAGGAGTTGAAGATCGTGACATGGCTGTCATCCATGGCATCACCTTTATCAACTTTGGGTAGGGACTCCTCTGTCTGATACACATCAGCCACTGTAATATATTTCCTCTTGTTATTTTTCTTCTTGGTAGGCTTCCTTGATACACACTTTCATTTAAAAACAGTTACATCAGATAAGGTGACACACGTCAAATTCGGGCAGATGTTTCCACTAAAAAGTCTCGAGAGCAAATGGCAGGCAACGGACCGAGCCTCGTTATATAGACGGGAGATGGACGCGCGATCGTCCCATGTTGTGTGACAGTCTAGGAACAGTCGCACGACTGCCGCACGCGCATACCACGAGGGAATAACGATCTGATCACGTGAAAAACAGCCCCCGACAATGCCCGACAACTCACGATGGTCCCACGACTGTCGCATGACTGACTTGCGATACGCCCAAGACATAAGCACGATATTTCCTTTGTTCTCTGTCGCGTTCCCATCGCCAAACTTTTTTTAATGTGTCGTAGCCCTTGTGACCACTCGACATATATTTGGGGCATGTTGCAAGATCTGACCACGACAACTATTGTATGTGTCTACCACGACACAATTAATTGTGTACGATCCATTGTTCCCTAGGCTTCAACAGTGACATATAGGCCCACGGGGCCGGGTGTTTTCCCATTATTATATTGTGTTATATGTTTGTTTTGTTATATACATGTCACTATAATAAAATATTTACTTATTTTACTTATGATTTAAGTGTTATTTGTGAAAACGGAATTATGAATTAAAACGGTAATGTTGAGTGTCCCCTTACACCTAGCTCTGGCCTACATCAAATATAAATTGAAACAGAAACATGAATATTACGGTGTATGTCCGTGAAGACCAACTACCATTTGTTTTAATTGATAAGACGGATTAGTCGCCGGGCAGAAGCCCGCAACTTATATTTTCAATATATTTTCAGAAATCACATGGGAGGATGAGTTATTATTAGAAAGAAACACATTTAAATGTTTTGAACATAATACAATTGTGGTTGTTTAAAAACACTAAGTTATGACACATCTAACATGAAATAAAT
>JAUELF010263083.1:0-20398 GCA_031471495.1 Clinocardium nuttallii | reverse complement strand
AAACAGGGTGTCCCTGGTTCGATCCCCAGTCGCGGCAATTCGGTCATGGTGGAGTGCCCTTGGGCAAGGCACATTATTCTAGCCTAGTACTGGTTTGTTTACCCAGGGATCATGAATAATTTAATTTAATTGCGCGCTAAAATGCGCCATAAAACAATAAACATTCATTCATTAGGGGGGAATATTCGAAACAGAGTGAGAATAAGCACGAACCGCTTCCCCTACCCCCTTCCAATATTAAACACTGCATTCTTGATTATAACTGTTATACTTCTTAAGTCCATTATTGTGGCATATAATTTCATATTCGTTTCTAATATAAAACTAACCTTCAACAACAACCTGAAGTGGTATGTCCACAATGTTAACATACTTTTTTGTAAAGGACAAATAAACAGTTTAAATAATTCAAAGTAGTGTGTGTTGGGAAGTTTTTCTTTACTTACGGACAATGGTCAGTGGAGTATTCTGTCCTCGTCCCTGGTACTTCGAATTGGACAAATTGCCTCGTAAAAACTACACAACAAAGGAGAAACGCCACAAAGGCATAATTATACTTAGTTACAAGATACAAGTACGGCTTTGTCGAATCAGGTCAGCGATTAGATGGATACAAATATCTCATCAGTTCACAACAAACCCCTTGGCTTGTGAATATTCATTAAGATTCGATCGGTAAGACTCATCTCACGTATATGCTGTGACGTACAAACACAGAGAATTGAGCCGTCTCGCGAGAAAACCAACTCTGCGTAAAGTATCGACTCGGATCAGCCTAAGCATGCAGCGCAGGTTTACAAGGACAGACACTTTTCGATTTTGTGGATTTTCTGTGTCAGGAATCATTTCCCTATACTTCTATCTCCTATAGACGGAATGTGTCGGCCCGGATTAGTCTGCGAGCACAACGAAGGCTGATCTGGGGTCGATATATTACGCAGAGCCATGTTGTTGATTTTCTCCCGGGATGGCTCAATTATTCTGTAACGTACAGATAAAGAGATCTTGATTATCTGTCAAATGAAACCATTCCCCTTTCTCTCACATGTAGGAGCATTTTGACTCATCTCCAGCTGATGACTGTTGAAGACATCATGACAAAAGCAGAAATTAACATACTTAGCAATTCCCATACTGTCACACTGTTTCCAACTCTATTCAATAACAATTTCTTGATTATTATTTCTTTCGATCGCTAGGACATTTTTTACATTTATTCTGTAACGTATAAACAAAGAGATCTTAACTATCTTTCACCAAACAATTTCTATTACCTTTATATATTTCATACATAAAACACATTTTGTCGTTTTTGCAGCTGATGACTTTGAAAACATTGTAAGCAATTTCACCTTTTGTCACATTGTTTTCTACTCTATCCAATAATCTTTTTTAAGTTTAGTTCAATTTTGTTTTATTTGCATATAGCATTTAACATGTTGTTGCAACACAATTAAGATAAATAAGGTAATACGTATAGTATAGTTAAAGTAAATGTCATAACTGTTTGAGAGAAGTGTTATTAGTCTAGTAAAACTTAGATTAGTTATTGTTTGAATTAATACAGACACCTTATAAGGATTTCCTAAAGACTTTCGTGTCACCTTATCGGAGATCGAACATTGTTTTCACGCTCTCTATGCACTATTCCAATGTGACGGGTCTCTGGTGGAAATAAGTCGGTGATTTATACAGATTAATAAACAAACAAAGGTCTTTAACCTACGAGTCGAAATTAGACCTTATTGTATCCCCAATTTTGACATAACAAAGATCAAATTAAGATGGGAACCATTTTCGGCCTACCGATTTAGTTTATCTTATCAAACGTGTCATATATACATGTACCTCATCTAAATGTTGAAGGTAAACATATGGTGGTACAGTTGTCATAGCGGTCCACTTGAGAGCGGGAGACCAGGGTTGAATCTCAGGTCGGGTCGTACGTGTACCCATGAAACGCCGTGATAAGACTAAAATACTGTTAACAGTGGCGTGAAACACTAGAGAAAACTAAGAAATATAAAACGACATATTTGCCAATCCATCTGGTTATGGTAGATAACTCTTGTCCTATCATTGCACTGGTTTGTTTACCCAGGGATCATGAACAGGTGAAATGTCGCCGTGATATAACTGACGTATTGTTGAAAACGGCGTAAAATCTCAACCACAAATGATAATCCAAAAAAACGATCCTCATATCTTTATAAAAAGTAATGTTATAATTGAATATGATTCAAAATGGGCTTGTCCGTGGATGAGCATCTGCTCAGTCTTACAGGGTGTACTGTACTTGTGGCGTTCGAAAACGCCAACTTGAACTTTATCCAAAGAATGATATCAAATGTTGACTAGGTACGCGTTTAAATAGTAAATCACCCGAACATATTATTTACCCATGTCTAACAGACCGGTATGGCTGTATATAACATGTCGTGTGTGTCTTGAACTGTAATCATTACGCCTCTAAATAGTGACGTCTCAGCATGGGGAAAGCAAAGAGGGATCAAAATGGAAAATCCAATTTCGCCTGCTAATTCTTTGAAGACGCCGGCGTTTTATACAGATAATGGTTTTGTATTTGAGCATTTTTTCTAGAGTAGATAGATTGGCTGTCGTATACAATTTGCTTGATTGATCAGAGTCTACGTTGTAGTCAACAGTGTTTTCCCTTTATAACAGCATTAAACGGTACCTTTATACGTCTACAATAATTATGGGTCTACCAACTTATTTTTGTATGTTTGAGGACGAGATAGATAGGTACACCCCAATATGGAGACAGTCAGATAGAGAGACATTACACACTGTTTCAATATTATTTATTAGCACAGCCTTGACCTTTGTGGGCTGGTTCCCATTAGGGAAAAGTGATAATCTGAACATGCTCTGAATGGTATATTGTAACATGTCCCTTTCTTTTTTAAACAAGAACTTTAAAAAGATAAACGTCGATCAATATGAGAAAAATGTTACATGACTGGAGATTACGATAGGCTCCCAAGGGGTATTTAAGTTTCAATTGACTATAAATAACTGAAATATTATCATGTTTCAAAAGTTATTAATATTTTGCTCTTAAATATTATATTTTATACGTTTTCACTGATTTATTTTCACTGAAATTTATTTCTTAAGGAAAACAGTTAAAGGTTTGTATGCAGAACATTTCATTTTAAGACTTCACCTTATGAGTGCCTCTCGTAGTATCGCCAACATAATTATAAACCAATCAAAACGTTAATTTCCTTTATTTCTTCGCTATTATTCATTAAATACAACATTTGATTGGTCTACAATCTATATCATTTGAATAAAACATCTTGCTCAAAGCTCACGTTATACATCTATCATATACATAATGGTAACCCATACCATTGATAGTAAATACAAACTAAAAACAATATAAGTCAATATACATATGGTATATTTATATGCTGGACTCAAAATTCAAAACAATAAAAACATTGTGGAAGAGAAATTGTCATTGCAAGAGGTCTCTTTACCTAAGAATTATTTGTACATGATATCTACACATTAGGATCTGAACAAATGCGCAGTTTGTTTGGCTTCCTAACGACCACCATACTACCAATATAGTCAGTCGGCTCAAATACTTTTATTATCACATTGTTGTTAACAAGTCTGTCTATTTCCGCTTTGACTTCTGCTTTTTGAACAACTGGTACCCTACTTGGTTGATGCTGAACTGGTTTTATATTTGGTTCAAGCTCAATTGTATATGTCCCTGTAAGACATCCAAGACCATTAAACATATCACTACATTATATTCATTAACTTATTCTTCCTTTGTTACAGCTTTTCCTGGCATTTGAATGATACTATTCACAACATTTACCGTGATTATGCCTAAGTTTACACTGTCGTTAGCTGACAATAATGTTAAAGTATTTCTATGTTCCATGACGACAACAAAACATTCCAATTCTTTTGTAACTTCTCCAACAGAACATTTAATAAAAAACTTCCCAATTGGAGTTCATGTTGTTCTGTCATATAATTTCATGTATGTTGTCGTTGGCTTCAATTCCGTCTTGTTCCCTTTTAAGAGACTTGCGATAACACGAGAGGAAATCGCGTTAGATGAAGAACCTGTATCAACCTGACATTTAACAGTTTTATTGTTTTTTCTGTAAAGACATAGTGATGTCGACGAACCACTGTTTGCCTTTCAATATTTTGAATGTATACACCGACTCATCACTATCTGTTTCTTCAATTATATGGACTTTCGGTTTTGATCGTATTGATTTCTGTAAACACACTTTAGCAAAATGATTCTTCTCCTTGCATTTTGCACAAGTTTTTCCATATGCTGGGCAGTTCCGATTTAAATGTGTTTCACCACAGTAGCGACATAAACTTTGATCGTTAACCTGCATAGTGTGATAAGGTTTATTGTGTTTCTTTCCATCCGCATTTCTGAAAGTGTCTTTTTTCTTTGATCTGTAATTCACTGCTTCGGTTGAGCTGAGTTTCTTCATTTGTTGATCAGCCATTTCACGTGATCTACACATGTCTATAGCTTTTTCCAAAGTTGAATCAGGCTCACGGAGCATACGAGACCTAGTATCACTGTCCTTTGTGCCTAACACAATTCTGTCTCTAATCAGGTGATTTTGTTTAGCTCCAAATTCACAAAAATTAGATAGACCCCCATTCTTGTTTCATACACATCAATGTTTTCATTCACTAACTGATCTGCTGTGTTGAACATATAACGTTCATAAATCACATTTGTTTTGGGCTCAAAATGTATCTTGAGTCCTTTCAAAATTCAATCAACCTTAGTTCGGTCTGTTTCTGGCATGTCTAAATGCTGAAATATTCTGTAACAGTCTTTTCCAATTATACTAAGTCGAGTTATACTTAGTCGAGTTATACTTAGTAGAGTTGCTGCTCGAATGTTTTCATATGTTTCGTCCAATCCTGTCGCAACCTCATAATAGCTCCACTGCAACTCAAAGAAATTCCAATTATCTTTCAGATCACCCTTAACTTCCATTGAAGCTGGAACGGGAAGCTTGCTCGATGCCATTCTGAATGCGCGTCACTTAACTGTGAAGTTTCGCGGTAAAGAATCTAAGTTTTTTGTTCGACTGACAAAACGTATTCAAACAATAGAGTTCCAAGATTGTGTTGAGTAATCGCATAGATAATACACAAGGGCGTATCCCTGCTGCTTGTAGGCGATTCCAATGCTCTTTTCAGGCCGCATATGCTGAAAATTCGTCTTAATTATTTTACTCTGACACCATGTTTCAATATATTTATTTGCACAGCCTTGACCTTTGTCGGCTGGTTCCCATTAGGGAAAAGTGATAATCTGAACATGCTCTGAATGGTATATCGTTACACACACATAAAGGAGATATAGACATATAGACATAAATAGCCATAATGTGACATTGAGTTAAAGACAGGCGGATATACATAATGTGACAGCGAGTTAGAGACATAAAGACACAAGGGGACTGTGATTTAGAGACAGTCAGATAGACATAAGGTGACAGTGAATCAGAGACAGACATATATACATAATATGATAATACATAAGGGACAGACCAGGTATAAGGTGAGAATGTATTAGAGGTAGACATATATATATAAGGTGACAGTAAGTAAGATACATATATACATAAGATGACAATTACTTAGGGAAAGACAGATATATGACAGTGAATTAGAGACGGACAGATAGACATACGAGACAATCACAATACACACAAACACAGATGTCAGTGTCAGTAAGAAATATAAAAATGAAAGAAGACTCGTATGTTTCTAAATACACAGTGCGTTTTGTCTATCAAAAATCACTAATTTTCTCTTAAAACGTCGTAAAATTAATTCCGTTTACAATGTTTTATGTATGACTGGTATCATAAAATAATTCAATTTACATTTTATGTGGCAATTGAATTATGAATTAACACGGGAATGTCCGATCAATAGAGTTTGGAGACAACATTTGGATCATTATAAGTAATGCACTAGTTTAGCTTTGGTACGCAATGTATATAAGACATATGATTGGAATATCATATACATGTACATGTATTTGTTAATCACGCATTTCAGTTCTAAAGGCATTTGATTTACTTTGTATTGGGTAAATAAAAGGCAACATATTTGTTTTCATGTGAGGTGATTTCATAAATTCAAATGTATTGTTATTTTAATTTCATTTTCACATCCCGCGAAACTTTGAACATTTCGTCGCGATATGAAGATTTTAATGTAAAATATTTTGAGAAAATAACATACTTTCAATATTTTACTGCAAACGCTTCAAAAATCATCCGTATATATGTAACAGGTATATTGAAACATTTGAACCATAAACATTCAAATTCTAATTACAAGTCTGGAGTATTAGGAACCAATTGTTGAACATATAAGAATGGGTAGTGTTTTCTTCTCACCAAATTTCCAACATTGTATCTAAATTGTAGCCCAGTTACCAGATACAAATCAGTCCGAAAAGCAGCTTTGCAGCTTGTAACATATTAAATTAAAGATCAAACGTAAACGATATACAAAATAGAACTTTATGGTTGATTGATAAAGTTGATTACTTTCTTGGCAATATCTTACCAGTTTTATAACGAGCATTGTACCCAGCTCTAGACAACTTAAACAAATACACAAAATTTCTCAAAAATGACAATTTTAACATATTGCCACATTTGTTTTTGTTTTTCACTCGATTCATTTCATTTACATATATGGTTTTCCAAGATGTTTTCAAAGTGCCCTACTTCAGATTTGTTGTACATGTACGAACGGGTTAATAAAATGTCATACGTTCACAGTCGACAACTTTGGTCCCAATCATTCTCCAGTTGGTTGATGGTGAACAGAACATAGTCTGTGCTGAGCCTCACTGGTCGACAAGTCCTAAAGATAGGTTTTCGTGCGATGTCAACATATAGGATCGCAGAAACTGTCTAACCCTTTGCAATATACAATGATTCTGAAGCAGATGATATTAAAAATTAGTAAGTTAAATATGATGAATATATATACTGTAAATGTAAGAACAGTAATTTGAACTTAGTTTTAAACATTGTAGCAAAAGGATAAATTTCTCATTTTGAGCAATTTTATTTTTCAAATACTATTTCCAAAAGGTCGTCAGCTGCAGAGCTGTATGAGCGTAATCGCCTGCTTACGATTATAAGGGGCGAGCTGCCTCACACAATTAAACGAGTCCTTCTTTACCGGCGATGTGTTTCCTCTGTCTCAGAATGAAAGGTCCACTGAATGGTTCTTGAAGAGTAATCAAGAGATCATTTACAACCACTGTGCTAGAGAATAGTTAAATATCTCTAATCAAAACAATAAGGTCCGGATTTCGAGTGGACTGACTCATGTATGAGAACTCAATGTATCAGCCTGTTGATTGTTATTACTGACACAAAATCGTTAGGGCCTTTATCAGGTACTGCTTAGACACACATCCGCGTGCATACTTTTTTTCTCTCAATTATTGGACAATTTAAACGTTGCAGCACAAAACGAAGCCAAGAAGTCTGTTTAAACTGGATTCATACTGAACAATGTGTGTGAAAGCTGTATACAATTACATACCGTACATTTAAACCGCAGAGCCGGGATTTTCTAGATAAACTATGTAATTTGAATCTGGTTGCAATGTCCTTATGTAAATGCTTTATTTTCATGATGCAATGTACATTACAGCTGAGCGGTGCTTTTGGAAACCCACATTAACGTAATATTAACACTTGATGAACTTGGATACGGCTTTACAGTAGAGGTTTCTTGAAACGCTTATTTGGCTACTTGGCGTATGGTATAGACCCAAATTTGACTGCGCGGAGTGGGTGGCTTATCTGGCTCTACATTGGTCGTAAATGTCTACGGGTGGTCTTTCGCAAATATCGCTCAATTTATCACACACAGCACACAGCATGGGTGATCCAAAAATTAAAATGACTTACTTACTAACTTTTATATTAGTTGATACACATTGATGAAATTCACACCACATTGAATATTTTGGAATTTAGTTTGGCCACTAGGGAAGTTGATGTAAAAGAGTGTGTTCATATAATTGCCATTAACAGATGTATTCACATTTTCAAACCAACTTGTTTCGCTTCAAGCGGCGACGTCAGAATGGTGTTGCCAGCGTGGTCCGCCCCTATGGTACTTACAATTATCGTAATCTTATTTATCTACCAATTATACAAATATTTGTCACATGTGTTTAGGAGAAATGTTGGCGTTTTGATGAAATCAGGTTTATTTTCTACAAATTTGATTTGGCTTGAAATTATAACAAAAGTCCCAATCTTTCTGGATCAGCCCTCGTATGAATGTTTTTATTCGCACAACGGTCAGGACCACCTTAACAATGTCTGGTAGCAGCACAATAGTGTCTAGTAGCAGTAGTAAACAACCTTAAACTCGAGACTAAAATTCATATTGAATTTGTATCAAGTAAATGCCAGACAACGATATTTGATTATACTAAAGTTCTCTTGAAACCATAATACCGACTGATTTTGGTTCGTCTTCACCAGATATCCTAAATATTATTGTAATTCCAATGTTCAAACGTGTTACTTTGTTTACTTCAGAAATGACAGAAAACCTCTCCAACATAGAATGTTTTCCCTTTTGCCCTTTTGTTTTCAAAGCTCGTCTGCTTCTGATGCATCTCCTCAAGGGTTAATGACATTTTCGCCTGGGGGTATATTTGTGCTTATGGCGATAAGACGACGAGAATTTTTCAAATCACGTCCTAAAGTGATTGACGACCGTTCGAATTTATTCGAAACCGGAATATTGTAATGAAGTTTGTCTTGACTCTCTCGCTAAACTTATGCCATTCGGGAATATCTCCAGCCATGTAAATGTTAAAATCTAAGCTTGACCCGACGCTTTCTGGCGCCTCTGCAGCAGACTACCATTGTGACAAGGTTTTCAACTTTGTTCTAAACAATTGTAGAAAACTGCGTTAAGCCCTAATCAATCAATCAAACGTCTCAGTAACGAAGTGATACCGACTACATGTTGTAGTGATAACGCTCAGGGTAATGGAGTTAGAACTACGACTGACTCGCTGATGTAAGGATCAACACACAGTAGAAACTGACCCAGAAAACGCCGTGACTGGAAAATCGATGAAAGTTATTAATACGGTATTTTAAAAATTGTCTTTTCACAAGACACTATAAGTAGACCGTTGATAAAATCGACTTGAGTGTTGTTTGACCAATACGGAATAGGTCATAACTCACAGGTCAAACTATATGTATTGGAAAGCATATATGCAAAGTTTGTCTGGAGTTACGTTTGCAGATTTGAATTTCTTTCTCTCTTAATACAAAAATAGTTCAAACAAATCGATAGTTTTCTGTCTTAGTGTTTGAATCGAACTAGTTTATAGGAGCAGCACTCCAGATTATAGATAGTATAGCCAAAGTTTTAAAAAGGTTTATAAGTTATCTTGAAATATTAGAATCATAATAATGGGATAAAGTAAAAGTTATTATTTCACTTTCCAGTACAATATTCATCTAACTATTGATTGTGTATGCTTCACTTTTACTGGTTAGACATGCCAGGGACGTATATCTTATCTACGTCCCTGGACATACCCAGTAAACCTACATTTTCGTGACTTTCAATTGACTGTTTTTCAACATTTACTGCAAAAGTAGTTTGGAACTATTTATTACTTTCTTTGTTGTCGCTATTACTAATATGTGCAACACGTATTTGGCTGAAGCGTTAAAATTCAACAGAAAAATCAACGACGGTTAATTGAAAGTATTATTTTGAAGTTTCGAGACAAAATCTGCTTCCAAATGACATTAATTAAAGAAATAGCCAAGGAAAATAAAGAGATAGCATGGAACGTCACGATGAAGCAGTAAATTGCTTTAAAGCATTGTATCATAAGGGTAAAAAATACGCCGGTCGACGAAGATAAATCAAATTACCAAATGGGACTTTTATTTCTTAAATTTCAAAGGAAATTTCCTGCACCACAACGTCCGAACTACATCGTGTTAAGCCTTGTACATACGTCTATATTAAATTAAGGTTGGGGGTATCTGAACGTTTCATGGTTTGATTTTGATCGAAATGAGCATGTCATCTTTTGGGAATAGGGTAATCCCCTCACTTATCTCTCAGTTATATGTTCCATCAAATCGGAATTAGTTCCCTAAGTCTATCTGGTCATAGCGTCGACGCATGTAAAAGAAAAAGAGCCGTTCCATGAGAAAAAAAACAACATTTTAGACTCTGGGTTATATTTCGATCCAGATCAGCCTGCACAGTTCGCGCAGGCTTTTCCGGACCGACACATTCCCCCTCAGAGAGCTAGAGGTATAGAGTAGTCTTTCCTGAAACAGAAAATCCACAGAAGGCGAAAATTGTTTGTCCGGGTAAGCCTGATCCGGGACCATACTTTACGCGTAGTCGACAAAGCATACGCACAATCTGACCGTGTTGTATGTGACACGGTCGTTTTCTCAACATATATCTTATTTGTCGGAAATCATCTCAACTGTCTCGCCGTCTAGTCTTTTAATGTCAGAAATGTAGCGGTGTGTACATAAGGCACCCTACTGGAAAACTAGCATGAAATCCCCTTTCGCCTGACTTAATGTATATTATATAACAGCCAGACTCTATTCTTGTTACGATACCATTCATCACGCCGGCTTAATACTTTGCACAATTCGACAGTAAACAACTTTGAAATTATCTACGTAAGTATAATCATACAATTGTGTTGAAAACGTTGTGACAAAAGATAAATTGCTCATGTTTTCTCTTTTGTAACACTATTGTCAAAGGCCGTCTGCTTCAGAGGCTTTGACTATCGTATATATGAGAAAATGATGATTTAGCCTTGTTTGCTGTGAATGAACCCCTTTTTTGATACATCCGATGTTATCTCATCTTCCATCCAAGTCGACATTTCGTAAAACAATTTGGAATATAACATACATTCTCATCATGTTCAAGTATATGCCAAGGATCTTTCTCCATGAGTAAAAATAAAGTTAACATAAACGTTACCTGTATGAATCTGCATACATGAATAACAAATGGTAAACAAAGTTATTACACCCGGCCAACTCGGCCTATAAGTCACATTACATGTAAACATAATCTTCACGCATTAAATTAAATTAGTTGGAATTTTTAAATTATCCAATAATGCTCTGAAATAAATGTGTCTGCATGTCTGAAATTGTTTAACTTTATCACCAGGTGCAATTATCTTTTAAACGTCACCAATAACTTATCCGGTTTTTAGGTTTAGTTAATGAATACAAATATATTTACATACCTGACATTAGGTATTCCAATTCGATTCGAAAATATTCTATATTCATAACACTTAAACCAATTTATTTGGTACTCTTCGTGCAATCACATTAGCGCCCATTCCTCAATTAAGTACTCATGAAGAATTATAACTGAAGTCCAGCATCTATTTGGATATCTCTCAATATCTCTTGTCTTATTAATGCTATTAGTGGAATTATCCCGACTGACATGATGGATCATGCATTATACCAAGACACAAGTAAACAGAGTATTTGTTTTAACGGAGCACTTCGTGACGGATGAGGTTTTCCAATACAAACCTTTCTCGCCTAATACGACGTCGTTATAACAGAATTACCGATACTGCTAGGTCTGAATTCGACAAAGGCGTGACTATAGTTTGTAATAACATGCAGATATATATGTCATGTGCGTTAGTAAGGCCATCTTTTTTCCGATTATATATTTCCCACATGCAGATGTTTTTTATCCCTCTGCATCAGAAAGTATTTAAAAATGCTGAGGATTTGTTTTCAACTCCATATTATGAACATTCAATCATTTATGACGGTTTTCAATATTTGGCCCTTTTTTTCAAAGTCGTCTGCTGCAGGATTTTGTACGTGGGAAAGGGTTTATCTACATTCAGTCAGATGTGTATATCGTATTGTGTGTATAGGCATCGTGACAGGACAATTTATTTAGCGGAAGGATCTATCATTTCTACAGATAAATGCAAACATTAATCAATGATAGTTTCCGGTCTTGTATGCGACACATCTTCTCGACGTGTTGCCATTTTATCAGAAAGCAGCGAAAATACGTGTTTTAGTAACGATGTGTTAAAAAGACATCAACGTTCAAGCGGCCATTTGACGAAGGGTACAGTTTCAGATTCCACAAAAAACAATTACAGGATATTCGTTATAATAGCATATACATGTAGACACAAATTTATTCGCACAGAGCATACACGACTTTCGATCGTTTCCTCTTAAGTTTTCAATGACAACCCAGATATGTATCTAACGTTTCGCACACGGAAGTGAGTCAATTATCTTTACGAAGAATAAGAGGGCGATATCATGTGAAGATGGTGCAAAGATGATGCTCGGCCGGCTTCCAGACAATTACAGTTTAACGGGGTCATTAAACCCACGTGTTGTCTACTTGAACTTACCAATACGAATCCGCCCATGTTGTTTGGGTTTTTTGCACACGTCTTTTGGGTTGTCTCAAAAGTGGCGTTTAAAACGACTTTTAAATACGTGATTAATCTTAAAGGTAGTGTTTACATTTATTGATTGTGTATGTATACATGAATTTCTAAATACACTCAAACTATTTATGAAACAAAATTCGGATTTACATAGGGGTCATTAAAATAAATTTGTGTCTACTTGTACTAAAAATCCAAAAACATTCTTCCCCGAGTGCTTTTCCTCCGGCGTCGGGGCTATCTCAAAATTATTGGCGTTTAATTATACTTATGTATACGTGATTAACTTTTAACTTTAGAGATAGTGCTTACATTTTCGTTCGCATACATGTATGTTTAACTGAACATGGGGTCAAACACGATTCTTATTTACATAAGTAGAACTTGGGAGATTCCTTGGTCTATGGACTACTATAATAATATGTACAATCCCCACAGTTTCTGTCTTATTTATGTATCTCAGAAGTCAATGGATGTCCTGCGTATACTGTTATTGACATAATTCCATTCATCGTGACAGATTGCTATCGGTTAACAACAGAAGTTTCTTGTTATAATATGTTAATTGTATACGGATTTGTACTCGTAGAATTGGAGCGATCGAAGTTGTTTTTCTGACAACAACTTGTCTGTCCAACAAGTGAACGTCGGAACACTTACACAAACAAAACAATTCCGAAAAATAACAGGAATGGACGAACAACACTCGTCGAGATAATAATCTTAATAGACAAAATTAAACCCAAGCATATGTAGGCGACAACCCGAAATTGTCTAGCGTCCCATTACATAAGCGCATTTGATTAAATAGAAAAAGCACTTATGTTTTTTCTCCGTAAAGTCTGCACTGCTTTAATTTAATTACATGTCTTTGAGTCATCGAAGATTAAATCGTAGTCCCGTTTATGATATGCATCACAATCATCCCTGCGAACTATGTTCTCATGTAACAAATGTCAAGCGATCTTGTTCGCATATTCACCGAGCTTCCTAAATCGTCGTGTAAAGAGTTCAACGTATCGTCCGTTTATACTAGGAATCACGGTAAAACTCCCGACTAACATTTTTCACCATAGAAGGTTTCTTTTATTTTCCATATTTGCCTGCGATCTAGCTATCTATGTATGCATGTTGTCTATCTGCTGTATATGTTTAGTATCATGTTTAGTAACGGTTGGGAAGGGCGAGGGTTAAATGTGAATAAACCAATTGCATGTCAGCCGATTGTTAGATTTTATATCGAGAAAAAAAATCATTCTTTTTTTTAATATCACATTCGGAATAAACGAGCAAAATTTCCGTTATTTGATCAGGTGTGCGTGCAAAAAACGACACGATGATAAAGAATAGCATCGGGTTATTTGAACAAGAGGTTCAACTTACAAAAATGATTTATTGTGAATAAAAAGTCAGAATACATAAAAGCCCGTCCCTTTTCTCATATAATTTGCAATGATGTTTGTACTAAAGATGTAAAACAAGAAAGTTAAAATGTTTTCACTTTATTACAAAAATATATTTTTATTACTAAATTCCATCATTTTATATAGATTAATATTGCTTTATTAGTTTATTTATTTTACATGTGAACAAGTTCTTAAAACTTATTTGCCTTCAATGTGTACACCGTTAATGTTGTTTAGGGTTTTTACACAATTAGTAAACTGGGTTCATGCTCGCGGCGGTCATGATGACATAATTCCAAGGGACACAACTACTGACCTAGTTATTATTAGAAACAAACAAATTTAAATGTTTTGGGCATATTAAATTTAATGTCTAGTCATTGTTACAGTAGAGGGAGAGAGAGAGAGAGAGAGAGAGAGAGAGAGAGAGAGAAACATGTATAGCAACGCCTTTGGATATGTCTGGTTAACCCAAGGTGCTACAAATGAAAACAAGTGTATTACGAGGCTTTGATATTTACAAACATAACTTATATATTAAGCTTAAAAGTTTCAATAAATTCCGTGTTTATAACTTGTATTACTGAATCTGTAAAGCGCAATGACTCGAGCAGATATAAGCCGTCTCGCGAGAAAACCAACATTGTGGCATCTGCGCAGAATGATCCGGACCGACACATTCCGCCTCAAGGGGATAGAGGTATAGAGTAATGATTCCTGAAATGGTAAATCCACAAAAGGCGAACAGTGTCTAACCGGATAGGCTTGCGCGGCAAGCTTAGGCTGATCCGGGTCGATACTTTACGCAGAGTCCACAATATTGGTTTTCTCGGGACGGCTTATATAAGCATTTATTGGTCTGAAAAGTTACTTATTTAACAACCATGTGCTCTTGTTGAAATAAAGTAGCAACTACTGAGAACATTTTAAGTTTTAACTGTGAAATCGTGTTTTTATTAAACACCTGTTTTTTAAAACAGCTCATCTCGTCTAGGGTCATTCACAAGATGGGCTTCCATTTTTATTTGTGTCCAAAGTCACAGTCATGCCTCTTTTAAATGAGCGCGGAGCGAAGGATTTGTTGTGACTCGCATTGCTCGAAACAATTGGTCGTTGCAAACAACTCCCTTTTAACACGACGAATGTTACTTTAACATCCATCCCATTGCCAGAACAGAGAAAAGATAGAAATCAGAAGACATTGTGATTACCCGAATGTTCTAACGGAATTTAATTTTCTGATATCTGTTATTCATCCGCCCGTCGTGTCCCATTACTGGTGAATTGGAGCTCAGGCACATGAGAATGGTCTGACATGATATGTATACTGTATGTTCCAATACTTCTCAGAAATAATGGCCAGTGGTAATAATAATAGTGGTTTCCCCCTTACATACCCATTGATATACTGATGTCCTGGTAGAAGGAATACGTCTTCTGTTCTTTACAGAGAACGATACTATTAATTATCTGTATGATCTCTCGAGATCCCACTCAGGCAACTGGTTCTAAATACGTTTCATTCAGCCTTTCCCCTTCCGCATTCATAGTGCCGTACCATTTTCCCTCATACAGACGACCCGTGATGCATCTGCAGCAGACGACTTGTGAGCATAATGCGGCAAAAGGCGGAATCTCTCATGACCAGCAATTTCTCCTTTTACCACTCTTTCTAATAATCAAACTTTTATCTATGGAAATTTTTCAAGTTTGTTCCAGATTGGTTTCAAAACTTGCTGCTGCAAATTTGTTGTATGTGGGAAAGGGTGCTCATTCAGCGTAACGAACGTGTAATGCTTATTTGAGTTCCTGATCGGCTTTTTCTCCTTTACTGTTAGGAAAATACTGTTTCATGTCATTTCGATACATGATGTAGCTTCATCATTGTTCAGCTAACCCTTTTCCACGCGCTGGTGCATCTTCAGCAGACGTCTTTTAATAACAATGCCGCCAATTGTCTACTTTCAGTTATAGAAATTTGTCATTATTAGCCTTGATGTTTTAATTCATCTGCTGTATATTTCTTATATGTTCGAAAGGATAAACATGTAGTAAAGACTGTTAACGGACCTGTCTTCAGAATTGGTTGACACTTTATGCGTGACTAGATACATCGTTTCCCCCAAACGGCAGTCATAGTTAGTGGTATAAGTAATGATATTGGACACGACTGTCCCATTTTGTTAATACTCCCGTCTTCGAGTGTATGCTGGTCATTAATAATCCGGCCCATATCCCATCGTAATCCAATCTAACGATGCCCTGTAACAGGCTCCATCATGTATATGTGTTGACCGTGTTGTGATAAAATGGGTAATCCTATAGCTGTGCAACACATTCTAATGTTAAGGTATTGCTGCATACAGTTATGTCTTAAGAGTATTTTGACGGGAATTGTTTGTGTGTGTGTTGAGCGTGTTCAACTTTGTGTCAAAAGGTAACTTACAATTCCTAGGTGTTGTTGAACTTATATTGGCAAACAAACTTGATGGTTGGTATTCATGCCAATATCCCAGCTTAATGTAATCTGACGAAAGTCGGTTATAACCTCCCTCGTGTATGAACCACGCCATGCGAAAACCGACCGTCGGAGGTTTTGAAATGTCCTAATTCTACCACGATATTACACACTTCCATAGTCCGTCTACAACGGTTTACATTTTTGACGACTAGAATTGAAGCAATAGAGATAAAAACAGCTGGTACAGCTTTACTGCTGGCAAGCCGTCAGCGATTCCGTACAACCGTTGCATAGCAAGTATTGGTTGTAATGAAGACTTAAAAAGTTATGTGACAGCAAGTAAATTCGTTTAGGTTGGTTTCCGTAAAGCACCGCTAGACGACGTCTACCTTAAAATGAGTTATATGAACATTAAGATTGGCCTAAAAATGTTATTAATTCATTGTTTAATGCTTGATAATTAGGGCTATAACGAATACATTAGGTGGCGAATACGATACGTATCACGAATACGAATATTTATTTACGAATACTGTCATGAATTTAACAACATGTAAACACAAATTTAATCAGAAAATTTCAACTATATAATTTCAATACTTTGATTTTATAACATGTATACGCATGGGAGGACATTTTGGATTTAATGCAGCATTTTAACTAGTTTTACCTGATGTCATAATGTGCGATGGAATATCTACCTTCAATCCTTTCGGAAATCCGAAATGTTTACAGACAATCGATGTATATTTGACCGTAGATTCAATAATTAAAATGTCCGTGTGGTTCGCCTATTCTGTTGATGGGTTTGTGTTGTCATTGAATGACAATTCTCTATTTTCAATCTAATTATAATTCAAAATTCATTAATTCATTAAAAACACATTTTAAACACAAAAAAACGTATGTCAAAATAAATCTTAGCGAACACAACATCAAACCTTTTTTTTTGAAAAAACAATACATGTCAAATAATCAGTGGTCAGTTGCTCTGGGTGGGGTACTATATAAATATAATAGACTGCGCTGTAAAACTAAAGAGGTTTTCAAGTGTGAAAAAAAGTTAGTTATGTTTGTAGTTCAGTTACATTGAATTGAATTTAAATCATACAGCTTTTGATTATATTCGTTAATATTCGAATATAGATGAAGCGAATAACGAATACGTATCGTACAAACCTGTATTCGATTATATCGAATATTCGAATGTATCGTTACAGCCTTATTGATACTCTGTAAGAATTAGGGAAATATGCGTACAGTGAAGATCGCAGTCCAACCTTACTTACTCAGTTAAGGTATATACCATGTATGTATGCATATACCCTTAGAGATGATGGTGATGAAGTTATTGAATATGTGCAACCATATTGCAGACATTTATGGTAAGTTGATGGCTAAAACTACTTTCCAAAGGTTTCATAAAGGCATATATGACAAAAGTTTAAAGTATCTAGTATCTTGATCTAACTGTGCCAATCTGATAAGGATCTTCAGAGGTTTACACATTTTCGAATAACGAATGTTGTGTCACTCGACACACGCTTCCTCGAATAAAAATAGATATCGTATCCCAATCTCTCTACCGAACAGCGGGGTGTTAGAAGGCTCCATTTAAGGACTTATGAAAATAAAATGAATAGATTATATTAAATAAGTGTGAACTTAATCAAACAAGTGACAAGCAACAACACAATACACAAACTCACACACATATGCGCGCGCGTTCGCAAACACGGTTTTGTCAGATCTTAATGTATCATTGAGTATCATAAAACAAAGTTATTTTAAGGAAAGTAGAGGATCGATCCGTTACCAAATCAAAAGCAATCATATAATCGGTATATGCATGGACAACTTGGCATCGTTTTCTTACAATAATTCAGGTATTTTCTTTTTAATCCGGGTTTATGAAAATAATGTTTTTATTTATTCAAATAACACATGTTTACCTGTGTAAATTCATTTACTTCTATAGGTAAATTGTCCAAAGTAAAAACTCAAAAAGGGTAAAACTTACCTTTAATTTAAACTTATTTATTTTACATTGATTGCGAAACAAGATTAAGCTTATATTAATCACGCTCGATGTCTGCTTCCTGGAGCCTTAACCAGTACTCGCGCCGTTTGTGTGGAAAATCATAAAGTCAGGACCCGCTCATCACGGGGCTCCAACCAGGGACCTTTGATACGAGGGGCCGACGCTCTACCTCTGCACCACTGTCTCCCTTTGCCTTGTAAACATGTGTCATTGGTGGTTTTAATGGTACCTAATCGAAAATGAATAACATTTGCCTTTATAATGTCCAAAATATTCAGTATCAGACAAAATCATCTTGGTAATATGACAATGGACCAATCTTAAATGAATTTAACAAATTGCTGTCAAGTTCAAAAAAGAAAGTATTAATAAATATATGTAGATATATTTGGAAATGTTATTCTATTCACGATGACGTAATAAAGCGTGTTGCTGTTCCTTAACCTTATCTTACTGTGCACCTTTCTCATTTGATATACTAAATATAATTTACCTGACATACTGTATAGTTATATATGTATTTACGTTTGCTAAGCCATATTCTTCAACTTCGTAAATGGCCATAGATAGATTGTGTTGAGATTTGCCAATAAAGGATTGAATTGTCGACGTAGATCGACAGAGACATTCGTGACATGATCTACTAATTATAATCGGCTTAGAGTGCAGTCATCTTCAAATGTTTGTTGAATATCTATTATAAATATGTATTCATGTGTGCCCGCCTCGATGATGTAGAGGTAACACGTACGCCTCAGGTGCAGCAGGTCGCGGGTTCGATCCGCGGCTATGCCATTCAAAATAATTTAAAAGTGGTAGTAATGGGTGCCAGGATAACTGCACCAGTAGTACGTGTAACTTACCGAGGTAACGCCGTGTAATAACTGATAACTATTGAAAGCGTCGTAAGACACCAAACAATCAATATATTTCTTCTCTTTTTATGTTGTTCGACAAATGAAAAATTTAAATGCATGAATCAAGAGTGGAAAATCAACATTGTTCGTTATCTGTTGTTCCAGGTCATATCACGATCATTATTACATGTTATATTTTTCTCTGTTATCTTCAGGACAAATTGCGTGCTAGGCACCATTAACCAGTATGTTATGACGCCATCTATTAAACAAAACATTTTATGAATTTCTGCTTTTGTTTTTATGTTCCTTTATCTGGCAAATCCTTATTCTGGTAGAGACCGGAATTTTGACGCCCATACTGTTAAAAACATAATGAGCGGATTCTATGTTATGAAACCATCGTGTCTACTCATTTTCAATATGATTTTTTTTTTAATTATATAACCGATATCTTGGCACGAGTGAGTAGAATAAAAAAAATTGTCAAGAGATTTAAAATGAAATCGTTTGCTGTTTATTATTTCGGGCAACATCACATGATATGGCTATTTTACATCACACTATCGAGAGTTTGGGTTCAGTCTGTTTTTAGATCAACATACGGCTCTACATAATCTATGCTCCCTTTTCCTTCTACAACCGGGTTCGATCCCCAGTCGCGGCAATACGGTCATGGTGGAGTGCCCTTGGGCAAGGCAAATTTTCTAGCCTAGTACGGGTTAGTTTACCCAGGGTTCATGAATAATTAAATTTAAATGCGCGCTGAATGACCTTAGCTGTCGATGCGCCATAAACAATATACATGTTTCCTTCTACAAGCATATTACTGTCAAATACCTTTTCCTAGATCGATGAGGCGTAAACTCGTTCAAGAACCCTCAGTGTGTATATACCACGTGATATTTGACATCATATTTGACCGTTAGACAGCAATAATTTCTCTTGATAAGAATATAAATGCAATGATAGTTTTTTTATTTCTTCACACTTGTTAATGAAACATGGCGCAGTCTACGCCGCTTACAATGTCCTATCTTCGGTTGTTACAGGAGTTTGATTGGTGGTCTA
>JAUELF010263072.1:0-11234 GCA_031471495.1 Clinocardium nuttallii | reverse complement strand
GTTCTGAATCGAAGTAAGTATTTCATTAGGTGGTGGGGGATGTCAATCAAATATCTTTCAAAGCCAAATTTCTTTTTTATATGTCAAGTAGGCATCATTTGTCTCTATTGTATTGTACCATCAGTTAAGGAAAAGATCTTTCAATTTTTGTTTCACTGTGAGTTTAACCCAATTGCCGATTTGTTATCGATAGCAAGATCACAATTCTGAGGAATCCAATTTCCTTCTTAAATTGTAGAACAATTTAATATAATAAAAACTTATAATATTCATTGTCGATAGTAAGAAACAATTATATGCATTATGGAATAATATTGTTCCTTTTTTAATTGTAGAGATTTAATACACTTTTATAAAGTATAGATATTTTCATTGTTCTTTTTTTTAATTATAGAGATTTAATACACTTTTATAAAGTATAGATATTTTCATTGTTCTTGATTTTAATTATAGAGATTTAATACAGTTTTATAAAGTATAGATATTTTCATTGTTCTTGATTTTAAGTATAGAGATTTAATACACTTTTATAAAGTATAGATATTTTCATTGTACTTTTTCCGGCTCGATTGGTTGATTAGGGGCCGGGCGTAATACCGTTTTCAGCAGTACTTTAGTTAAATAGCGTCGTATGGGAGATAGCCGTTGTCATGTCCGGTGAAGACAGATGTCGCAGGGCCAACAGACCTGGGGGTCGTCTACAACCGTGTGACATCCTACATGTACATTAGTTGGGTACATGGACTTATGAATTAAGGAATTACAATGTATGTATGCTCTGTTTTAAAATTGTAGACGTTTAACCCCTTTACGACATATAAACGCTTTCTAGCGACTCTGCAGCAGACGACTTCTGAAACCATTGTTGCACAATTTGGTAACGTATTTAAAATACGTAATTTACGCTGTCCTGCTTGTATTTTCACCTGGAAATCAGCAGGTATATATGCATTAAGGGATTATGTTTTCTTCATAAAATTGTAACTCTGACTGTTAACATATTTAAATATACAGATATACGATGTCATTGTGCACAGCAAAACCTGAATGAAAAGCTAAATGCTTCAAGTAAAACATTTCATTACAGAAATTTTAAAACGCTGCTAGATGTTGAAAGGTACCTATCTATTGATCTACCGTATTTATATAAACGAGCTTTGTCTAACTTTCGATGTCCGGATCACCGTTTGAACATTGAGACAGGTCGACACCAGAATATTGACAGAACACTTAGACATTGCAATCACTGCTCAATGTCAAATATCTATACTGTTGAGGATGAATTTCACATGTTTTTATTATGTCCATTATATGCCAATCTAAGACAAGAGCTTTTCCCACAGCCATGGTTACGTAGACCTATTTGTGCTCAATTGTTTTACGACATTATGTCAAATAAAGACACCAACAATATATATCGCCTTTCAAAATATATACATAAAGCGTTCCTACTTAGACAAAACATATAAATTGATAAATTGTAAATGTCGTATTACTGCTATTATACTATTTATATAGTCTCAGTTACATGTATCCTTGTCTGTATTTTAAACTCTTCCATGTGTTTAATTATTACTGTATTTACTAAATATATTTGTTTGTTTTCCAATTATTTTTCATTTTGTAAATTATATATGTATGTGTTTGAATATCATTCGTATCTTTGAATTTACATGAATTTGTATTTTGGGCCGGTGGCCTCATTTTACAAATAAACAATATCTTATTTTATCTTATCTTATCTAATTAGTGTTACAAATGTTTTCAAGAAAGTCATCTCGTGTATGTATATATTTATTTTATTTGCTCAATATCATCACGTGTTTGGTTTTCTATGAACTTTAATCCGTTTTTCATTTTGGCCGCCATGGGTACTTTACTAAAATGTCAGGATCAGGTCAAGTTATATGTAAGACTCAACCACTATCTAAATTAACAATAGATGAACAATGACACTTTTGAGTCTAGGGAATAACTATCCCGGTGAGCGCCACCAGGCGACTCAATCAGTAGCTTCCATTCTAGCCATATTGACATGTATATGATACAGGGAAAAATACATTTGTTTTGTTCGTTCATTTGTAAAACGTAAGCTTTTTCTAACAACCGATGGAACATTTTGCAGTTATTATTTCTAAATTCATGCGAGTCGCCATTATGGGTATGTATAACAAGTGCTCGGCCAGACAAAGTTCTTGTCGTCTAGTCAATCAATTGACTTAAATCAATATATAAGGTCATACACGCGCTTTGTTATTTTCGTGTAAACTAACATGTGTACGAAAAAGTTTAAAATATGATTTAACTGTGTACGAAATATTTTGACCCGTTTGAAATAATAGACAACAGCATTACGATAACAGAAAATACATTTTGACTGTACTGTTCTTTGCTGGCAAATGATATAGGGGCACGTCAAATGAAAGTAAATAACGGGTATTGTCCGTGTTTGATAAAAAATATTAACACTCTTTAATTCGATACTTCGACCGAAGGCCTTTTTCAGGTTATATTTAAGATCACACACAACGTCTATTTTAAAGGTATTGAACATGTATACTAACATGATGATTATCTTAGCCAACGACGATCTCACGTCACTTCCGTTACACGTCATGTTGGCGTAATGTCAGATAAAGCGACTTCGTTTCAAGCAAAAAAGATGGGATCAACATAAAATAACCGAAATTCCTATACATGAGCACTAGATTCACTTACAAAAACTTGTCACAAAAATGTATATGTTGTGTATTATTAATATGTTATATGTACATAACAATCATGATCCCCATCCACATACGCAATACATACATAAAGCCACACTTATATCCATCCAGGCTTAATAATTCCTATCAGGAAACAAATAAAAATAAAATTTGAAAACAACTTGGCAAGGAGATTAAATATATATAATGAAAGGATAATTATTATTAAAACATTGTGGCGAAATGGTAAATTGCTCATAATGGGCTATTACTCATTTGTCGACAATCTTTTCCTTAGTTGTCTGCTGGGTTAAGCAAAAATGTGACCCCTTACATAAAATTTCAACCCAAATTGACTGAATGAAACAGAGAATAGCCAGGTAGCATCAGACTAAATGGCTGGAATGTTTCCCCCCGATTATTTCAGTTACACACTTGCTTCTAAACCATCATGCAGGTAATCGAGTAAGGGTCGTAGTGGCCTTTATGTTTTAACCTCGTTCATAATAAATCTTAAATTTTTAAAAGTCTTAACTTTATTAGTATCTGTTCGTAAAAGAGATGACAACAATACGAATTACAATGCAAAAAAAATAATGACATCAACATCTAGTCAAATACTTTAAAAGAATATGGCCAAAGTATGCTCTTTAATAATTTTGTACAATCATGTTACAGTTTTATTGTAAAAACGATAGTACCTATATATATATTTAAAAAAAGGAATTGTAAAAATTATGACCACATATTTATTGTGCTACTATTTCCACATGATTCGTCATTCCTCTTTTGATCTTTTGTTATGGGAGGTTGGAGAGGTTAAACTAAAACGAGTATGTATACGTCATTTACAATGAATGGTGATATATAATGAACATCTTTTCAATGAAGGACTTTAACACAAACTCTAAATTATATTTGAAATAACACTAGTATTCAGAATTAATTATTTGTTAAAAAAGCTCTAAAAGTGAATATTGAGTTCTTTGTTTTTAAAATTTTAGTTTCCACAACTTTGGTTCATATTACTTGCATTTTTATTATTGCCTTGCAGTATTTGCCTCATTTCATTTCATCTGCAAATGTGCGTATATGTTAATCCAAATCTGACCAAAGGAAGAATCCAAAGAATTAACCTTTGCAGCTAATGCATCAACTTTGGAACTCATTGTTGTCGTCTCATATGTATGTGCAGTCATACTATTTTACATTGATATCTATTCTGTTTACCTGTAGGTTGAACATTTTGAAAGGCCTTAAAGTCTCTGTCAGTAAGTTCTAACTCTTCCATAATTGCATGTATCGGCGTTACCAGAGTCGTGCCATAAGACGTCCCTCCAATTAGAAGACCAAGAGCTTTTAGTTCATTTCCTTCCTCGGGATAATAGACCAGAACTAAAGCACCTGAATCTCCTTTATCCGCGAAAGGTTGATCTTTAAAGCTGTTCAATATTTCAATTTGATGATAAAGAAAAGTACGTTTACGGTCTTGTGAAAGGCAACTATCATAGCTGACGCTTGTACCTAGAAGATGGAGTTGACCATGTGTTTCACCAGTAGTTATGCCAAATTTCAAGACATCGACTAAAGTGTTGTTCAGGTAAAACTCTTTGTCACATATTTTACCCGAGGCATATTCAACCGATTTGTCAGCACCTGCTTAAATGAGAAGAAAAAAACATATTGCCACTTCCATTATGACCACGAAAAAAGAACAGGTAAATTATAGATTTCAATACAGATCTGTATGTTTGCCAATCATTGAAATATATAATATATAGTTGATATATTCGTTACTAAAACACGCACTCAACGAGCAAGTCGGGTCCTTAACCCGAGAACCATAATGCATTGGGTATTATAAACGACTGTATGAGTTTCAAATAATAATGACTATTGTTGAAAAATAGTCTAATTGTTTGCGCTAAAATTGTTGTCAATTTAATAAAACCTGTAGCGATCGTAAACATCATTATTTTCTTCACGGTAAAGTTATTCTCTCATGCATTGCGCACATACGGGCTCTTTTGATCACTTTACTCAACTTCCTCAGGCTTCAAAACAATTCTTTTTTAATGAATGAAATATAATATTTAATTTGAACTGTCTAAGCATCGAACATTTTGTGGAGAATGATCACTGTCGTGCGACGGAAAGGACCGTGCATATGTTTACTTCCTACCTGTGCTGACTGCGACTAACCAATGATATCAGCAAGATCAAACGAAGTGGTACTAGCCAGTAACCACAACCAAACCCCCACCACCCAGTGGGGAAACACACCTGATCTTTCAAACTTCAGTACAAACCCGGAAGTAGTGCCAAGAGCCAACCAACCGCTCCGAGAGTTCAACACAAGCCAGCACGTCACCCAAGACAAAGTTGGTCACTCAACCAGACGTAGTTCTACACGGAATTTTCCGCCATACAAACTTGTTCGCCCCAAACGTCCGCCTAGCTGTTTTCAAGGCTTTCACAGATACTCAAGAGCATTAAATCATGACCTATGTCCGACAGATGGACACCATCCCTAAAGTATAGACCGGGTGTATATGTAGTAATATCAGGGTGCCTGACAAATAAGTCCCCATCAAAAGTTATAAAGCGGCGAACATAATTATTCAAGTGTTTTCGCTTCCTTTCTAATTTACCAACAGGTATTTGTGAACCCCATGATATACGAGGCACAAACTCTGAGAAAATAAGCTTAGTATTGGTCATATTCTTCATCCAGTGTAATACATCATCACCAATTGCATGCTCAAAAACACAGCCTTTAATTGATGTAAAGATCATTGGCCCACAGATGTATAACCACTGCCCGCGGGGCGTGTTGTACAAGGCTGTATACTGCATCAGTCCATGAAATTCAGACCACTTCATACCCCTTCGTGATAACCATTTGACCCTGCTGACATTTGAGAGACCGAGGTTTGTATCTATCCCCCTGAACTTTGTTCTTTTTTCCAGCCAGTGTACATAGGAGTCTCCAATGACCCACAAGTCTGAAAATATACTTAGCTTTTCGTTAGCATTTGCAGTATGACTAAAAAATACTAAATGTGTGTAGTAGTTTAGGCCAAATTTAATAGTATTTATATAATTTAAAGGCGTATATATTTTTAGAAGGCGGTTGATGACCATCTTCCGAGCTTTTTAATTTGACCATAAGAAATTCCATTTTAAGCTAGCCAAGTAGCTGCCCCAATTTTAAATGAATGTGATTTATATCCTTTTGGATCTGTACCCAATGATGTCAGCGTTTTAGTAAGGACTGCCCAAAATTGATATGTTGTTACAGGTGTCCCAACCATATGACAGAAAAGGTAACATGATGTTTGAGGTTTAATTAGCATAAAGCTGTACATTGCCTTAACAGGACATACAGGAGCTTCAATTGCATAAATTTTTACCACCTCAGCTGGACCAGATTGATTTGCTTTAGACATCTTTAAGGATAACTGTATAATTAAATTAGCGCTTAGTTTTGAAGGCATTGATAAATCAGATGCCATCAAAGGCTGATGACCTTTGGCCAGTACTAATTCACCCACTTCTGAAAAGACCAAAAAATGCCACGATATATATGGCCTTAAAGAAAGATGTTTCATTATCAGAAAGAACTACATACATGTAAATGTGAACGAATTTTGCTCATCAAGCTATAGGTTATTAGTAACCGGTTGTCTTTCGGAATGCGAACCTGCATAAGTACAGAGTCTAGTTCTAACCCAAGAAAAATTAATTGGTGTCGGCCACACCGTTTTTTCATCTGCTACTTGAATTCCTAAATCTTGACAACAGTTGAAAAAAGCTTCAATTTTTGAATGAGCCATCGGTCCTTTTCTGCACATCCTGTTGACTATCCATTCTCAAAATTTGCACAGGAAATGCTACAACCAAAGGGCAACATCTTGTCAAAAAACAGGCTTTGAAACCTGAAACAAATATGTTTCAAATCATTTTTATCTAAAGGTATCAGCCGAAAAGCGGACTATATGTCAGTTTCGCTAAGTAAGGCACCCTGTCCTAGAGCTTGAACCATTTTGACAGCATCATCAAATGTTGTGTATTGTACAGAACAGAGAGCTGGGTCTATAAAATCATTAACAGATGAACCATGTGGATGAGACAAGTGGTGTATTAATCGAAATTGTCCAGCTTCTTTCTTTGGTACTAAACCAATTGGAGAAACCCTGAAGTTTTCAAAAGGAGGTGTTAACAAAGGACCAGCAACTCGGCCTGCTTCCAACTCCGAAATAATCTTTTCCTGAACAATTTTTGGATTGGTTTCTACTGATATTAAATTCTTTGAAATATGCGAAGAGTATGGACCTTCATAGTAAAGGGAAAATCCATTTTTAAACCCATTCACAACAACTGATGACAATTCTTTATCATACTCTTTTAACTCTTGCTCTAACTTCACACAATTTACTGGTGTGTAACCCCATTCAAAATTGTTGTTCTGTATTTGTAATTTCAGATTACTTTCGAAATGACTGACTAGTGCATCTAATCTGAATGATTAATCTGAATGTTCAGCCCTGCATTTTAAACATGTGTGTGCAAATTTGCAGTTTTTGAATTGGACAGAATTGAAATCGTAACAAAAACCTTTGGGCAAAGTATTACCTTGACCCACCGAGTAGTGGTGGTTTGCAAGATCAGGTATGATTGGCTAGTCGCAGTCAGCACGGGGAGGAAGTAAACATCTGCACGGTCCTTTCCGTCGCCGCACGACAGTGACCATTCGGCACAAAGCTTTCGATGCTTAGACAGTTCAAATTAAATATTATATTTCATTTTGTGTTAGTATCATTTTAGCCTTCCTGCAATAATACATATTCTGGTAGTTAATTTGAGTTGTGTTTTTTTGTAATTATACTTAGCTTAGAGGAATTAAACTGTGACTGTTTCATTTTCAAGTGAGAGTCAACAACGTCCAAGACCGAATACTCTTTATACAATTGTGTTTTTTCGTAAAGGAATCAATTTCAAGTAATAAAAAAACAATAATACAAATATATATTACTTGAATTGTACACCAAATGTTTAATAAAAGAGTGTGATCACTCACCGTCGATCCAATCGGTTGCCTTCAAATACTGTCTCATTTTAAACCGGTATACTTATCTTAAATTAATTTTCCTGAAAGTTTCCTGTGTGGTTTTCTACGTCTTCCAAATAGAAAATTATATACGGAACTCTGGATAGCATGGCAACGGATAGGAAAACATTTTCTCACAAAGTACTAGGCCGATTTGGAAAAAAGGAATACCTCTAGACCAAGATAGTTAAATTTTCATTACCATGGTCTCTAAGTTTTCAAATGACTTAAAAATACAAAGTTAGTTAACATTATTCCAATATTTAGAACATCAATTACAACAAGAGGTCAATGATGGCCCTGGACCGCTCACCTGATTTTTCTTTCACTTAAGCAATATAAGCCTCGCCCCTGGTAGTTTCTGGAAGAAATCTGATAGAGGGTCACCTTAGAAAATGTTCTACAAAACTATTTGAAAATCGGCCTGAAACTATAGCCATATAAGGCAAAATAGCCCCGCTCCTGGCGGCCATGCTTTTCGACCAATTAACATGGCTTGAGAGAAACATCCAATAAACATGTGTACGAAATAATTTGAAAATCTGTTTACCAGTTTTGGAGAAGAAGAATTTTGAAGTTTTGTTCATTTCGTTGACATGGACACCAACACTTTGAAGGAATTCTACTGAGGTCATTGAGAGGATGCTTCCCGGGAAGTCTCATCCCAAATGACCCACTGGTTACTGAGGAGAAGATGTTGACGAACGACGAACGACGGAAGTGGGCTCGGGTGAGCTAAAACACTTTGCCGCCATTAAAAAATAATGTATACGGATGTGCAGATACTGGGTGTTGAAACAAAAATAGGAAAACAGATTTTTTGAGATATTGAATCTAAAAATTTGACACCGACTCAACGAAAACGTACCTCGCTAACAATTAGATAAATGGGTAAAAGTCAAACAACTATTAGATTATACTTTGTGACTTGAGTTGTAAAAATGACTTTTTGATAAGATTAGTTACCTACTAATACTATAATGTGCTTTGCTTACACAGAATATATACTTGCTTAACTCAGAATTATTCACTCTAAACTTGCAACACTGATACATAGTAATATTATTCTCTCTATTTGCGACCGAAATAACATTTACAATACCTGTGACGGTGTGTTAAAATTATTCATATTATGCCTAAACCTTTCATACACAAAAAACAGTAAAAATGATGTATGGTAAACTTCAAAATGATATGGTACCTCAAAAACAAAAACAGTATGTTGGGTTATGTTATGTTTCAATTGCACAACCACTTCGGTATCGCAGAAGGCCCTTTATTAACTGCCAGGTCAACCTCTTCTCAGTCTATCCAATTGCATGGAAGAGCACTATGTCACCATTTGACAGAGCCCAATTTGATGCCTGTGAGCATCTAGATTTCTTTGTTTGTGATTTTTTTGTTCACGTTATAACAAAGTAAAACAAGCACATCTGTTTCACTTCTTATATTTCTTGTCAGCTAAAACATGTTCTATTTGTAGTACATAATGCATATTAGCCCCATTTTGATACAGCAGTTGAGGCCTATTCGTTACACGGATCATCCATCGATTTCAACGGAAAAGAACAAAGAGTTTACAACTCGTATGAAAATGAGTCTTCCCATTCTTGGCATGGTACCAACCCAGTTGGAAAAGAAGTGTATCCACGTTAATAACCTCAATGGTGTGACTTGCTTTTATACAGGATTAGCTGATGCCTTTACTCCTTTCACTGGTACATTTTCAACAATGAGTTGCATAGTTTTGCACAAACAGGTGTAAGTATTGTCTAGAGAGCTCTCTCCATTTAATATTACGTATGCCGGGACCACGTGTCAGCCGTCGGAAGTCTTTAAACTTATCAATGCCTGCACAATAAAAACGATCAGTGGATAACTTTGCTAACATGCTCTTCTCACATAAGTAATTATGCAAGATGCAGAGGTACAAGCGTGGACATATTACAAAGGTAGATATAGACTGATTTGACGCCCAATATGTGATCCGACGCTGCGAAAAGGGCATTATTTCGAGTAGTGCTTCGAAATACAAACCCAAGTTTCTTGAGCTTTCAGAAGTGATGAATTTCAACAATATATAAATAATCTATAGATACATATTCAAAAGTTTGATGAGCGGAATGTGGCTACAAAAACTTAAAATCTACACAATGGAATTTCCATTTCTCAAAATATTAACAGTTCTCTACTCCCTTTGACCGATATATCTTATTATCTCACATGTGCATGCAGTGCTGGGTGAGCTTTTGTTTTTGGCAACGTCGTCGTCGTTGTCTGTCTATACTCATGTGCCTAAAAGAGCTGCTCCGCCAATATCAAATAATTATTGCGAAGCAATTGTACAGTATTCCGTAGGTGCTCCGCTTTCATGATGGTCTACGAATTTAACTTTATATGCGACATCAACCAGAGGAAAAGATGTTAAGCACAAATGTTCAAGAGTGTTAACATTGTTGTAATTCGTTGACAAATGAGGCCGTTCTAGGGTTGTTACTGATGATGGTTTGGTGTTTTAAACACCCACTTTTCGGCATAAAGCCATTTGGCGTAGATTGTTTTTCTTGTATGTGTATAGTAAAAAAGATATACAAGCCCGAAACGAAATGAGTTGAGACAAATGCTCCATGGGTGATGTTCTACAAGGTTTGTTCTTAATTCTGATCTCTTTAAAAAAAATAAAAAAGCCGGGGGCGGGCCCTGTTTTCATCATATGTGTATATAGCTGAGTGAAATGTCTTTAAACGAAATAACATTATCGGTAATAGGGAAGCCCTTTTACTAATATAGGTATTAATATCTCTGTAAATAACACATATTTAAAAACATCAAGCAATTCAGTTGTATGACAGGGAAGCCTTGTATTACATCAGCAATTTAAGGGACACAACTAAGGCGGGCTACAACCAAGAACAATCCACCTTAACATGAAACAAACGCTAATTGGAACCGCGTGATATATATTTAAAATCTGTTTTTTATATACACCATTGGAAAAGTGAATCCTTGTTCCGAAGCAAAAGGAAACAAGAGATGTTTGTCAAACATAAAGACCCCTGAGTGCCATGTTGTCAGGAATATTTGGAAAACCTTTCACCCAAATACCTCAACATCAATTGGGGTCATCTACTAGTCATCCCAGCCTTTATGTTATCACTCGGACAAGCATCTCAGGTTCAATGTCACTGTGACCTTGACATTTGACTCGATGACTTAAAAAAAACCAATAGGGGTTATAATTTATTTACTCGTCACCAACAGCCCCGTGCCAAGTTTAATGGTCATTGATGCAGGCAAAGTGTCAAGTTATCACTCGGACAAGCGTTATGCGTTCACATTGAACCTTGTCATGATGACCTCAAAAACTATAAGGGGTCATCTACTGGTCACCCCAGCCTCCATGTCAAGTTTGAGGGCCA
>JAUELF010263061.1:0-11235 GCA_031471495.1 Clinocardium nuttallii | reverse complement strand
AGTTGCTTGGAAAGAATGTTGTGTGTTGTACTGGTGTGAGAAAACCAGGAAACATATGAGTAGGTGAACTGGCCGCCCTGATATGACTGAGAAATTGTTAAAAACGGCGTTAAACCCCAATCAATCAATCAATCAATCTATAGAGGCGGTTAATTGCGCTATATCATATGGCGGTTGATCTCAATATTATATACGGTTTGTTGATTGCGCTATACTAAATGGCGGTTCATTGCGCTATACCAAATGGCAGTTAATCGCAATATTACATATGGTCGATTGATTGCGCTATACTAAATGCGGTTAAAGCTATACCATATGGCGGTTAAAAGCAATATTATATATGGTCGGTTGATTGCGCTATACTAAATGCGGTTAAAGCTATACCATATGGCCGTTAAAAGCAATATTATATATGGTCGGTTGATTACGCTATACTAAATGCGGTTAAAGCTATAGTATATTGCGGTTAAAAGCAATATTATATATGGTCGGTTGATTGCGATATACTAAATGCGGTTAAAGCTATACCATATGGCGGCTAACAGCAATATTATATACGGTCGGTTGGTTGCGCTATACTTAACGCGGTTAAAGCTATATCATATGGCGGTCAAAAGCAATATTATATATGGTTGGTTGATTGCGCTATACTGTATTGATGATTGACCGCTATAATATATTGGCGGTTTATTGCGGTTCCGTTGGTTCTAATCATCTCCAATCAGTGTTGTCCATGCCCTCCTGCTAAAATTATCAAAACGTCAAATAATCTCGACATTTCACTTTTTATTCGTATCAGTTCGAACCGAAGAAACGTCTGCTGCATTCATGAATGTCATAATAACCTTCATTCCGATGTTGTCCGAGGAGTCAATATATGCATATCCCGTGTTTATTGCATGCGTTTTATTATATGTAAAAGATATATATTAGAGACAAATACAAACAAATTGATATTGAAAATTTATGACTGAAGCTTGGAGAAAACCCCAGACGCAAGACATAAACCAGCCGATAAAAGGTTTCAAGAAACTACATGTCCTGTTAATAAGTATATGTTAAGATCCTTAGCGCGGATACAAGTACAAGTCTTTTTCGACACGTGGAAAACGTTAAGATTGGGTTTTAGTAGAGCAATGCTTAATCTAGTTTGTCCACATAAACACAGGCGTTAATCTATCTCAATATAATAAAGCTGGCCTTAGCTTCGCTTCAGTAGCAATCGCTCATTTACAGCTGATGACTGGCTGCTAAAGGTCGTTACATTTTGACGTTTGCGTTAGCCAATCACATTGTTGCTTAAAAACTCGTCAGTTATCAACACTTGCTTTTGTTTGTTTGTATGGTGCTTAACGTCGCTTTAAAAGAAAATTCAGTTATGTCACGACGTTTCATTTGTTATTATCAGGTTCTCGTGGTATTTATCCTGACACCAGAGATTCAATCGTAATGCTTACCCCCACAACCCGAGCACCAAGAAGGGAAAGCCATTATTGTTTAAAGTGTTTGGTATCATCCAGTCGGGGATCGAATCCGCGACCTCCCGTACCGTATCAAACAGCTGATATAATCCGTAAAATAAAAGCGATATGACCTTTTATGTGGTGTCGTCAGATCCAATATACGCACAGCGAATCATTTTGGTATTATTGTTATGAGATGACAGACGCGTCTACCGTAATATGAAAGACGTAACACTTACATCATAGATATTCAGCAGTATACGTGCATATATTAGATGTTCGTGGCAAATGAAAGTGCTAACTCATTCATGAAATGTATTGAGCCTCAGTTTGATACACAGTAAGGATCTACTTAAATAATTAAATTAAACATTAATTGACAAGAAAAGGGTTGTCAGGGATTGTTGGTTAAAAAGCTATAAAGGGTATTGTTCAATCTGTGAAAATGTTCTCTTTTGAAAGAAATTTCCCAATTTTCACATGAATTATCTTGATACTAGCACGATTGTAGCCGGTCAGAAGCTATATGAAACATCAATTTTGATACCAGCATGATTGTAGCCGGTCAGAAGCTATATGAAACATCAATGTTGCCTTTTCTTTAACGGAAGCAGACGAGTTTTGAAACATATTGGCAAAAGTTTTCGAAATAGCAAGAAATGAAACTTCTATCTTTATAACTCAATAAACTGTCTTTGATAATTAAGCCATTATTTAATTTTATTGAAAGCTAGTCTAACACAAAAACAAGTAAACAAAAAGCAAGGTCTGTTGAAATTATCACGTGGTGTTATATTGTCTCATCTGTCGTCATGAATTCAGTGCCACTTTCTGTCGAATCCACCTCAGGTAACGGTAAACTCGTGTGTAAACACCTGGTGACCTTACATCTGTAGACAGAAAATAAAAACCAGCGGTAAAAATGATAATAATTGTGTGAAACGTCAGATAGGAGCTTGATGCGGAACTCTGTATACCATTTAAAAAGCTACTTTTAGCCCTGAAATTATTGATCGTGCACCTTCATTTCTCATGAAATTAGAGTTCATGAATATTTAGATAAACAAAAAGCAAACGATACAGAGGCGGCTCGTGACGAGGTTACTCGACATAATCTGTATTGTTTGCACAAACCTCAATATAGCCATTGGCGCTGAACGAGATAACCATTTCCTGCATACAACACATTAGCAGTGGAAGTCTTATAGGCAGAACTATTGAAAAGCTCTACAAATGAATGTTCAATTATTGAAAAGAATTGAAAACATTGAGGAAAAAAGGAGAAATAACTTGTTTTCTCCTTTTGTCATTATGTTTTGAAATATTGTCTCCTGCTTAGGCATCAGAAGGTGTCTGATTGTGAGAGAGGGTAAAAGGTATATATGACGAGACTCGTTATAGGCGCTCCTTGTCGTCTTTACCAAAAACATACATGCAAATATCAACATCAAAATCCAACAAGTCGAGATATATACTCAGAAAATTAAAAAACACACATTCTTATTCCTGTGTTAGTCCATTCATTTAATTAAAACATGTTATATATACTCTTTAAAATTACATTATCATTAAAGCTAGACACATTCTGAAGTTAACATAAAATAAATGTACAGTGACTTGGCACTAATTATAGTGCGATTAAACCTTCACAAAGTCGACTCTTACATGTTTAAATATTGAGCCACTCCATGTTCAATCTAATATGTAATTTGGAGGCAAACAATGACGATTTTAGGAGAGACGGCTCCTTACGAGATGTTCTCCCCCGAGTCTGCATTGTTTGCAAAAACCTCAAATAACATTTTGCAGCAAAAGGGTTAATGAAAGATACAGCAATCTCTCCAAGTAAAGATTGGGTGCCGTTCAGGTAATACAGCAATCTCTCCAAGTAAAGAGTTGGTGCCGTTCAGGTAATAGCAACTAACTCCGTCTTGATCACAGTAATGACCAATTGCTGTTATGGCACCATATCATTAGATACTGTGCAATTGATGCACACTTCACTGTGTTTAAGCGGCAGGGCTAACATTATCGAGCTGTGTTTACGTACGAGTCAGGCTGCATGAAATAAATCCAAACACAAGTATTTCTTTTCTCCTAGGTTATGCGGACTAGAACCTTCTTGTCGCCCAGGATTGCGTTGGGTGAAAGCAGTATGGTGTGCTTGTTTAAGGCTAAAATCCTTCCGCCGTACTGGCAAACTATCCAGGAAGCGACTAAATATAACTAACACATCTGATAAAAGCAGCATGCAGCACCATTAAAAAACCCGTTTATTTCTGTAACTGTTCATGTAAACAAAATAGATAATAACACTATACGAGTTAAAGCTGAATACACCTTTTGGTAGGCATTACGTTTTGTTTATTTGGTGTTTACCTCGCCGTTAACAGATTTCAGTCATAATACGCTGTTCTCTTTGTAAATTACCAGCTCTGCTGGTCCATTTATCATGATATCAGCGAGTCGGCGTAATACTAACACTACAACAATAAGCACCAAGTTGGGAAAGCCGTAAGTACATAGTTTAAAGTCTGAGGCGGTCATCCTGTGTTTTGGATTAACGTACCTGCACAGCCAGATCCGAATGAGGTTATACCCTGTATATGCCATACATTGTCCTGCTTGATTACAAAGGGTCCTCCACTGTCGCCCTTAAATATGAAGTACAATTACGTTATTAGCTGGGCTCTCACAAAGCAAAGACCGACATTTGCACGAATTGATAAAGGTGGTATACACCATAATCATGTAGGCACTTCTTGGGCACAACCGTTCTTGGTAGGCTGCCATGATGTTAGTATGATAGCTAGCTCCAAAATATAACGTTTACTCTATGCTCAGAACTTTTACTCACGTATCTGATTGGTCAGAAGCAAATCCTTTTTCCAAACTGACCAATCAGAAGCCCTATTTTAAGCAAATAGTACATTTCTTTGCACAATGCATGTTTTCGGAGTGTTATACTTTTGAGGCTAAATGGTCGGAACCTTTCTGGTAGGTTTTCTTATGAGGTGGTCCATTTCAACATCATTGATATATAAACAGCAATGAAATATAATTGACACTTATAATATTTGGATATGACGAACGTATATAGTGTACGATTAGTGACATGCACAGCGACGACGCGGTCGTTCGTAGAGCAGGGGACTTCAAGATTGTATACGAACTATCGGAGTACGAATTATCATAAACGGTGATTAGTTCCATAATGGAGAACCACATTTTCTGTTCAATTACTCGTTGTTTTGTGTTATGTCAAAGGATATCGTCTACTCACATTTGACGCAGAGAAGATATCAATATTATTGTAGTCACTACTTGATCTATTGCGTGAAATCAGAAACACAATTTGAAACACATTATGCATCTTTCTTCCTTTTATTTGGTTACAAATACGCCATAAGAAAACTATCCATATTATTTTATTTTTGAAATTAGCAGCTTTTATTAAAGAAGCTTTTAAAATTATACAACTGTGTAACAAAATGAAATAGAGGACTTTATAAATGCTTAAACACGATAGTCTGCTAGTTATAAAATGTGTATTAATATGTATTGACTACTATTGTTGAGTGTACATGTTTGTATGTTGATGTGTGTCTTTAATGGCTTAAGCCATTTGTTCATGCCGATTGCTAATAAAGTTAAGTTGAGTTGATATATATTTTCTACTGAGATGGCCAACTACATTTTTCTCCGTCACGTGGCAGTTAGTACGGTTTCGTGATTTTACACCAAATTACCACTTTTGTCCCTTGTGACATAAATTCTATATCAAAAACATGCAGTTAGTTATTCTCTATAAAATATCTTGTTTGTGTGTATGGTGTTTTAAAACGCTTTCACCATTTTCTTCTCCGTTATACCATGAAAGCGTAAATTAAAAAAGGTATCATTTTAGCGCAAGATTATCCATTTAATTCCTATTTTTCCCCTTTTTGAATTGGGTAGTAAACAACAGTATAACTTTGAGACATCTATCATTTCAGAATTCATAATAATAGATGCGAGGACATTTCAAGACTTAGAACATTCATATTACAGCCGTACAGCTTGAAAACCTATAATTAACGAGATTAACTCAGCCGTTGCACATAACCCATGTATCTTCGGAAATATGGAACGAATGGCTGTTCAAGATTTAACCACCTACAATTCCGTGAAGTTTGATCAGGAATGTTTCTGTCTGTCATTAACGTATTGAAATAATTAAATTGTATCTTTGAAAAGTGAATGACAAAAAGAAGGTCGTTAAAACGTACAATCTGATCTGAATGGCTAATACGTTTCTATCCTAAAGGGAATCTTTTTCTATGTCCTAGTTCCCGGATGACAACGTATGGTTTCCAAGACAACAGTTATTCAAAAGCAAGTAATTACATGTCATTTTAACAGATAATATGACAAAATCACGCTAAATTCAATCTGTAATCAGCACGCAATGTTTGTTTTTTAGATATATACAAAGACGCTACATCACATGGTGACAACATGTTGGTACAATGATCAAGATTGTCTCAACTTCGATATATTATTATTTAACTAAAATAAACACACACTAGATTCTACTTCTGACAACAGTATTATCACAATAGGGGAAAATATTTAAGATTCTCACGCATTTTAATTGTTAACGTGACACGCTATGTTCAACTCTTTCCCACATACAGACGCTTTACTGACGAATCTGCAGGAGAAGTCTTTTGAAAACAATGTGACAAAAGGAGAGATATCTCATAATAAACAATTTATCCTTTTTGTCACATAATGGTCAACTTTATTCTTTAACTAAACTTTAATATAAGGATATTTCGACATTTTTCTACCGATAATTTCAAAGCCGTCTGCTGCAAATTTGCTGTATGCGGGAAAGAGTTAAAGTCGTCTACTTTGAAAACAAACGTTTCATCCAGAAAATAAGAAGAACATTTTTGATACAGTGTTGAACATATTTAACATTATAACGATGATAACTGTCCGTATGTTAAAGATAGTCTACTGCATAGGCGTCGATAGCCGTATTAAGTGGGAACAGGAACACATATGGGCCGTTCCACGAGAAAACCTACATTATTGACACTGCGTAATGCATTTAGAACTATTTACCCAGATCAGCCTGCGCAGTCCGCTTCGGCTTATCCGGGTCAATACTTTTCGCAGCTTCTACCATATTGGTTGTGTATTGGAACGGCTCATTATAGAGCAACAAAAGGACTACCGTTATGAGTGTGGTGGTTGGAGGGTTTAGGTATAGATATATCGTGTTTTACCTGACACGCGTCTATGCCGCCTTGCTCATATCCGGCACAAAACATGTCGTCTGTCACCTGGTTACCAAGGTGATCCGGTTGGTTACATAATGTGTTGTTTATAACAGGAAGTAGTGCTTGCTTTAAAACACCTGGGCAACAGGAAGCTGCAGAAGAAAACAATGTCGAAGCAAGTTAGAAATAAAGTCAACCAAAATTATGGACTCTACGATCCAGATCAGCATACGCAATACGCACAGGCTAACCCAGCCCGACACATTTCGTCTCAGTGAGAAAGAGGATAATCCACAGTAGGAGAAAAGTGTCAGTCCGCTCCGGGTTAGCCCACGCAGTATGTTGAATGATACGGGTCGATACTTTATGCAGACTCCACGATGTTGGTCGTCTCGTAATGTGGCTCATATGGTGTTCTACCTTCCCTGTCGCGTTACCATCAAACTTTGTTTGTTTTATTGGAATGTCACGCCGTTTTTAACATTGTTTTCAGTTATAACACGGTAACAGTTCACTAATTCATGATCTCTGGGAAAACCAACTAGTACTAGAATGGGAATGTGCCCATCGGCTCTCGATTGTGTCCACTGCGACTTGAAATCGAACCCTTCCCTGTTCAAAATCCAAGACGCAAACCACTCGACCACGGCGGATTCCTGTCAAACTTTGTAGACTATACCAAATTTCGAGAAAGATAATTTCGCAAAAAAAGAAATATTTCATGTTAACAATAATTTCTATTTCGATCTTATATGACGAGAAAGTCGAAACACCGTTTACACTGTGTGTCATCGTTTCGTGCATTCCCATTCTAATCGTGCATTTTTGTATGATCGCATTGGTAAAAGCACTATTTCTTCTCAAGAGGTTTTTACTCACAAATTCCAGAGCTATTTTATTGTGTTACTCATCAAACTAAAGAAAATAAGAGATAAATATGCTATAGCTGTTTTGCAAAAACCATCTGCCAGAAAAGAGTGTTTTTGTTACTAAATTGCGCCTTATTTAATTTTACAAAATTTTCGTTAAATATCTCGTTTTACAAGCCAATGTCGCCATCCTGAAATGTTACTTCTCCAATAAGCCTAAAACCCTAACAGCCAGATGCAGGAAACCCCGATTCAGATCAGTTGACTTATATTGTTTCAGGTTAAATTTACCGATCTTTAGTCTTAATGACGTTTATCTTAAGTTTGTACTTATTGCAAACATTTGCAAAGTCGTTTAAACATACGTAGGGAAATATGTGAAATCTGGAAAAAGGAGAACTCCAAGAAATTTCTACTTGACATTTAAATCGTCTACGAGTAATATAAATTGTAGTTTCGATTAACTTAAGCAATATCCTTGAAGGAGAAAATGAGGACAGTATATGAGTATATGATTATAGGGGTACGGATTTAGCATTATGAGTTATTATAGGGGTAATCCTCTAAGGTGGTAGTTGCCCTCAGGGGGAGGGGATGTGAAAAACGGCGTTTTCTACGTCAGTTTAATATTCCATACTACTTCTAGATAAACTTCATGGTGTTCTAGAAACGGACATATCTATTTCGTGCAAATGAAGCAATCGCATCGGAAGAGGAAGCAACCGAATCTCACAAACTGTATTTATTCGCATATTCGGTAAAATCCACGTTCGCCCATTTCTAGTTGTATTGGGGTTTAGCGCCGCTTTCAACATTATTTCAGTTATATCACGGCGACAGTTCATTTATTCATGATCCCTGGGTAAACAAACACGTACTAGGCTATCACGTTCGCCTAACACAACTAATTGTATGTGTACTGCTGTGAAAGAAGTGTACTCCAGACGATTAAGTGTTTTAATATGCACACAGGTTACAAGAACAGTACAATATTACAGATTGTATGATATATATAAGGAAGCGAGTCCGACATAAACCTGCCTTAACCAGTGCTAGGAGGTCTAGTTATGGGGGAATGAACAGGTACTTCATCCAATATACCTCTCTAAATATTTAACCAAACACTATGTTGGGGGTACTCAAAAGAATCGTCTTAGTCAGATCGTTCTTTTCAGTACCCACAAATACGGATTTTACAATACTTATTACTTGCCGCTAGCAAATACACATGTGATCAAATGGTAAGTTAAAGTTCGTTTAGGATAAAGCAAGAGAGTAGAGTTTTCTCTTTGTTTTAAGTGTGCATAACGTAGTATTTCTAATAGTTGAACAGCGTCGAGCAATATGTGGTCTTATTTTCACTACGGTTCGGCATCATCCACAGTTACATTTACGTATTTTGACCACACTTTTACTGTTTAAACCCTTTCCCTGATACAAAAATTCTGCAGCAGACGACTTTGAACATATTTTGTCAAGATAGAAAATCTTTTGTCACTATGTTTTCAATAAGCCGTATGCTGCAGAGGCGTCAGAAAGCGTTTATATTAGGGAGAGGTAAACAGATACACTCAGTGATGTATGTATAAACATGTAATACAATGACGGACAGTGAAGGCTCCGATGATGATGTACGCCATGTACGGGCTCATCTGAGGCTTCACTGTTTGTTATTGAACCAAGACCACAGTTCGCTAGACGCGGCTCTCATGTATATTTACTTTCAATATATCCCCAACCAGTCACAAAACCAAATTCCCCAGCTAAAAGCGGTTGATCTGGCAGACATACTTTGTCTACGTATCTGTTCAAACGGAATGGCGATGAAACCTTAACGAGGGCAATGTCATTTACAGACGTTAGGAAATTATACTGTGGATGAACAATAATGGTGTCTGTGTCCCGGTTTTGAATCGTTAGCTCTTGTTTCGTCTCCGAGTGGCGCCCAGCCTCAATCGTCCAATCTATACTCCTTCTATTTCTGAAATACAAATAAGAGATATGAGCCGTTCCGTGAGAAAACCAACATTGTGGACTCTGCGTAAAGTATCGACCACGAGAAAACCAACAGTGTGGACTCTGCGTAAAGTATCGACCACGAGAAAACCAACATTGTGGACTCTGCGTAAAGTATCGACCACGAGAAAACCAACATTGTGGACTCTGCGTAAAGTATCGACCACGAGAAAACCAACATTGTGGACTCTGCGTAAAGTATCGACCCGGTCAGGCTTGACCTGATAGACACTTTTCGCATCCTGTGGATTTTTTGTTTCAGGAATCATTACTCTATACCTCTATCCCCGCGAGACGGAATGTGTCGGCTCGGATCAGTCTGCGTGGACTGTGCAGGCTGATCTAGGTCGATACATTACGCAGAGGCTATTATGTTTGTTTTCTCGTGAGACGGCTAAAATGTTTGTTATCTGTAAACGGTGAAACTTTATTACACGATTTGCAAACACAGTGTAATCAATAATTATTGTTCAGTTATAGATAATTTCCGTATTTTTAAAAGATGATTTTGTTCGAGTCGTGTTGTGCCGATATGTTGTATATGGGAGAGGGTTTAGATAAATAGGTCAACCCTGTATGCCTTTGGAGAATATGATAGGGGATAGAAAAAATTACCTTTGACGCTTGTGGAGAATATAACGCTTTGAATATATCAAATTCAATTTTGAACAAATAAACTTTAATTGGAATAAACTATTAACATATCTAAAGACATATTGAAGAGTACAGCTTCACGATAGAAGCATTCCGTAATTAAATCGATTATTAATTAATCAATTATTAATTAATCAATTATTTTGACAATGAATCGTTTGTTAGATCCGTTTGAAGGATCGTTGTATTGATTGGATCGTGGGTATTTGGGAAAGGGTTAAACTGAGTCTAAAATTGCTTCTGTTTATATAAAGATGTATGGTAAGAGATTATAAACAAATTACAGATGTTGTTCGGCCATGGTAATTTAAAATAACTCAATATTTGCCATAAATCGTTGCATCGCTGCATCGTTGCAAGCTTTAGTTTCCATTTGTCTACTTCAGTAAACTAACTAACTCGAAACATTGTGGTGAAAAAGCTCGCGAAAAGAGTAGTTCCTTACTTTCTCGTCCATGAATGCGCACTCTTCCTCTGTGACTTTTCACCTTTGTTATGTATTTATAGTTGTAGGCATGTACTTGAATGTTCATTGTGAAAAGCAAGCCAGTGATTAAACCATAATTGAGCAGTCCAGCGAGAAAACTAACATAATGGCATCTGCGTAATGCATCGACCAGATCAGCCTGCGCTGTTCGCGCAGTCTGATCCGAGCCGACACATTCTGTTCGGCTCAGGGGATAGAGGTATGGAGTTATGATTCCTGAAACATAAACTCCACAGGAGGTGCAACGGGTTAGCCTGCGCGGCATTCTTAGGCGGATCAGAGTCGACACTTAACGTAGAGTCCATAATGTTGGTTTTCTCGCGAGACGGCTCAATTATAAAAAAACGGCACATGTTTAAAAACGGCATTTAATCAAGAAAAGCTTAGTTTTTAACGTAAAACATAATTGGTTAGAGTTAAACGATATATTCGAGTTAAACGATATATTCGAGTCAAACGATATATTCGAGTTAAAC